>CAMKVN010002116.1:0-14930 GCA_946474995.1 Funneliformis geosporum
ATTAGTTTATTTTATATAAATAACATGTATTTTTCCTTGAGTTAAAAGATAACTTGAGATAGAAATTTGTAAATAAATTAAGAATTAACTAATTATCTTTAAAATATAAATATCAATAAAGATGACCTGATCCTTCAATTAATTAAATTCGTATATATTTCTTTCATAGTTTAGACGTAATTAAATTTCTTGTTAGCAAATAAAATTGTTAACTTAACAACGAACAGTTTAAGCTAAACAAAGTAATGTCTCTACTAATTTGAATTCAGCATCAGTGATAATATTATTTATGCTAGAATATCCTTCTATTTCTGTTTTTAGAATAGCTATAAGAGGACTGTCAATAATTTCTGACTCATCATTGAGTAGGCAAATCATAAAGTCAAAGATAGTTCCATTTTTTGGATGTATGCTTTTTTACTTACATATGAGAGTCAGTCTTTTCATCAAACTTAAAAATTCCAAGTATTCATAAAGAAAATGATCATTTATTTGCTATATTATCAATAATACTATTTTTCTAAAGAGATACTGGAAGTTTCTTTCAAACAAACTCAGTAAACATTGCAATTTGAGCGTTATTTTTTAGTCTCATATTAAAGGTAAAAATATGGTATGACATTTTTTTCACATCACTACTACTGGCAATAGCTATAGTTTTAGGATCTCATTTCAGGAATATCTCTAAACATGTCTTTCTAAAAGCAAGGATAAGTAAATCTAATACCTCTTTACGTGTTAGCTTAGGTTCAATAGTATCAAGCATTTCTTGTAGTATATCAAAATTTATAATAAATCAAAGTGGCTTATCACCATTAATAAATTTATGTAAGAAATGACTCTCATACTCTAAGAATATGGCTTCTATTTCATTCACATTGTTTGTACTAAGAAAATATCTTGGTCTAATACTATTATCCTAAATTTTATATAAGCATTCGCTGACATCTTTGACTTTAAAACCTTGTTTATATGGAGTGGAAACATCAAGGAACTCTAAAAGCTTAGATTGGATCATAGTAAAAATTTTCAGATATATTATCTAATATACTGTTTTAGTTATTTTAATATAATATTCTAATAAAAAAGTTTAAAATAAAAATAAATATTATTATAGATATCAAAATGTTATTCAAGAATAATATTAATAGACGGTAAATACATTTGTCAGTATCGTTCTGATGAAGGGGAAGTTTATAAGCAGGAAAGTGAGCAAAAAGAAGGGCGTGGTATTCACTGGAAAAGACACTAGTAAGCTCTATATAAATAAGATAAATGTGAAAGACTGATGGCTTCTAAATATAAGTTTTATAATTTGCATGTAAATAAGTTTCATTTGAAAGCAAATTATCACTAGAAGAAGTTGGATAAAATGCTTCAGGATAGGCAAATATCAGGTGTACTAAAAGAGACTCTCGATAAAATGAAAATGCTTAATGTGACAATTTAGCTCTAGGAAGTTATTCCCAAAAAGTTTTCCTTAAGAAAAATTTTTGCTCAATGAAATTTTTTATAGAAACATAAAAAAAAGCTTAACAAGAACGCTAGAAGTAACTTCTTTGACGATTTTAGAACTCTAGAAAAGCAATTTTACTACTTGTTCCTATCAACCCTATGAACCCTATGAATTTCTGAACTCTTTACCTTTTTTTATTTTTTTATACCATATATCGATCATATATCAACTATATCAACAGTATATATGACTATATTTACTCATAAGAATACTATAAAAAAATAAATTTTTTTAGAACTTTTATTTTTTATAGAGTTCATAGGATTGATAGAAACAAGTAGTAAAAATTGCTTTCCTAGAGTTCTAAAATCATCAAAGAAGATACTTTTAGTGTCCTTATGAACTACTCTATGAAAATTTAGTATTAATTTTCATAAGGACGCAATTTACTACTATATATATACCATATATCAATTAATTTTTTAAGGTTAGAAGGTTTGTTGGCAGAATATGCTGATATACCCTAGCTTTATGATAACAAAAAAATTGATATACTTTATTATTGAAGATGCATAAAAATAATTATTCTAAAATGTATACAGCATCAATAGAATCTGAAAATTATTCATTAAGATGGCTTAATACTGAATTGCAAATTGAAACTAGTAAGATTTTAAATATGCAATTGAAAATAGATTCATTAAAGAATAAGTTAACAAGCTTAAAGATGAAAATAGTAGGCTTAAAAATACAATTAGCTATTAGGAAAATAGAAAACAAAATAAGATAGTAAACTCTAGTAAAGTGTCTTATACTAATGCTGAACAATTTATAATAGATTATATTTCAATATGACTGAAGATATCCTTTATAAACAAATATGTTGCACTGCTTTATATCAGGATTATCTTACTTGGTGTGATAAAAATAATAAACAAGTATTAAATAGTAATAATCTTGGCAAAAAATTCTCACAATTGGATATTAACTGTAAATGGATATGAGTAGATAGTAATAATAGAGAATAATAATATAAATTAGACTGATCTAAAATTATGAGTAAAATACATGGCTAATTTATCCTAATATTAGGATAACTTTCAGATAACATCTAAATAGATTTCAGATAACTTCCAGTAAATGAATGAGTCAGTTATAATAATGCACAATTGTTTTATTTTATATTTTGAATTCTCTGATCCGTAGGTCAGCAAAAGTCATGTGACTGATGTAGTAAGCATAGTAAATTAACAAAAATTTTTGACCAATACTATTTCATAATTTTGGTCAAAATTTTAGGCATAATATTTTGGCATTCAAGCTAACATAAAGTAGTGAACTAATAGAACTAGACTAGCTTTATAACAGTTTCATGATAGTTTTTTACCAGTTCCATGATACTAACAGTCTACCACAGAACTATCATGATGTCAAGCTGGATTCTTAAATCATATATCCTAAAGATTAGCTAAAAATATGCTATAGATCTGGCCAAAATTAATTGCAAATTTATTGTACTACCTAACATGATTTTTTTACCACAATTTGGCATTTTAATAGGCAACCAAAAAGATACAAAGGGTAGGCATCTCAATATAGAATTAGGCTTCCAAATAGATATAGAAAATCAGTGTCTTTAATAAATAATTTGACATAAAAATGAAATAAGAATAAGAAAAAAATAGTCACTATTAAATCATGATATCACTATTAAATTAAACCATCAGTAATCACCATTAGTTTATGAAATAACCACTATATTATACAGGAAAAGATTAAAACAATAACTATAAAGGCAAAAGATTACCTAAAGAATAAACCAAGCAGACCATGAAGTAACTAGCAGATCATAAAAATAGATTATGAAATTACAATTAGATTATATAATTAGGTTATAATACCACTATTGCATTATGAAATTACCAGCACATTATGAAGCTACCATTATAATATGAAGCTATCAACAGATTATGAAGTTACCATTATTATATGAAGATACTGACAAATTATGAAGTTACTATTATGATATAAAGTTACCAACAGATTATGAAGTTACTATTATGATATAAAGTTACCAACAGATTATGAAGTTACCATTATGATATGAAGTTATCAACAGATTATGAAGTTACCATTATAATATGAAGTTATTATTATATTATGAAATTACCAATAAATTATGAAGCTACCTTTATAATCTAATACAAATCACATGTGATTTCATAATATAATTATATTATGAAGTTACATGTGATTACATTTTTGGTAAAACAAATATCATACCAAGTATAAAAATATTGCAAATAACTTAATTCTAAATAAACCTTAAATTTTAATAATTTTAATATTAAATATATACAAAATTTTTAACTTTAATTATTTATATAAATAAATAAATAAATATTTAATATCTTTAATATAAATAATTCAAATAATTTACAAAATTTTTTTAATAATAATAATTAATAAAATTGATTAATTTTAACTTTTATAAAAAAAATTACTTTTATTAAGAAAAATTTAAAACTTTGATCATAAATTTAATAAAGAATTAAAAGAATTACTAATTAATATATAATTTCACTTATAAATATCATGTTTTTATATAAAATTATTTTTAAATTGATTTTTAAAATAATTAAAAATCAAATAAATTATTGAAAGCAAAACTATTAAAGGGTTAAATATAATTAAATACTTTTATTTTAAATTAGCTTTAATTTATAATATATAGAAATTATAAATTAACTTTAATTTAAGATTTGAAAATAAAATTTTTGATTTATATTTTTAATGAAAACTTGCTTTTAAATAAATTTTTTTAATACTATGTATGACAAAGATTAATTTTATTACATTAAATTTATAATATTAAAACTTCCTAATTAGCTGATTATAATCTATATATAATAATTTTAAAACTATATATGTATTTTCTTATTTTATTACGTTATTAAAATTTTATAAAAGTTTAATAGCTATTTTTAACTGGTGCAATATATAAAAAATATACTTACGATATAAAGGTGTGTGGAAAAATTCTTTGTAATATTCATTTTTTTTTTTCCTAAAAAAACAAAAAAGAGACTATCAATGTAAGTATTTTAGCATAAAGTTGACTAGATTCTTTACGTTTTTATATCGTTGCTCTGATTATTGGTGCTTGCAAGAATAAAACTCTTTTAGTGTTTGATAGTCGAAATCCGAAGAATATTCTTTTAATTAAAGCAAGTTTATATTTAGTAGTGATCAATGTAAATTGTTAATTTTTTTAATAGAAATATCCGATAACCTTAAAAAACGTGCCATACAAACAAGATGATTAATAAAAGGATTTCTGTCGGAATTAATTTTATTTTTTTTATCCTTGTTTTTCTCATTCATTTAACGACCAAATTTTATTAGTAATTAGAATGAATATCATACAATCATGCTAATCATGTTGGTGGCTTAGTGTCAATGTGGCTGATACAATATCCGAAATGAATGATTGTACTAAAAAAAATAAAAAAATTTTTTTTCAACCAATTAACATCAAAAGAAGAGGGTAAATTTGTATAGATCGGGAAGAATCGGTATTGACAAGATTTGAGTTTTAAAACCAAAAATATCAACCTTCGTTTGAAGATGTAATCGTTGGGGAAAAAAAAAAAAGACCACTGATGTATAATGTGATTAAATCAATATCAATTAATCTCTTTAATATTTATTTTGTAAATAAAATATTTTTAAAATAAATAAATAAATAAATAAATCAGATACTCAATTCCTAAATATGATGTTAAATTAATCATTGTTTATATCATATGAAGAATTTGAAACATTGTGTGTATTTTTTCAATGAGTGAAAGAAAAGGTTAGCCCTTAAAAAAGTAAATTTACGTTTAATCTAAAATGATTTCATCCGTTATCACAACTTGTTTGCAAAGCCATAACAAGTTCCATTAGTGATTATTTATGTATTTATTCGAGGATCTAAAAATCGTGCGCCCAAATTCCTAAACTAAAATGATGATGCGTTAAACTTAAAACACGAAAAAATTTGATGATTTCGATTCAGGAGATAAGTCTTTTATATAATTACTATCTACAAGTACGTTCTATGAGAAAGTAAATCTTTCTTTAAAAGAATAAAAAAAAAGATCGCGGACATCGAATACCATAATTGTTCGTGATTATTGAACGAATAAAATTTGTCCGATAACGTCTCAATAAATCTTTGTTTATTTTTAAATATATTATTACATGTATTTTATTTCAATCTCGATATCTCGATGTTAAACTAATTTATAGAGTTTGGTTTACTATAAATACAAATTCTCATTTTGTAATAATGTAATGACGGCTAATTCTCTAGGTAGTTAAACTTCAACTAAAAAAAAAATTGATTATCAATCAATAGATTATTTTATAACCGAGCATAACATACTAATTGAGGTAAAATTTAAGTTGGATCGTAGCGAAGTTTATTCTCTATAGTAACTACTTGTAAAGATTTTTTAGTATTTAATATTAATTAATAAAGGGGATATATTAGGTAATGTTGTGTGCCACGTGAAAATCCAAAGTAAATATTTGCGCATGATTTATCCAATGGCTGCGCGATGAAAATATTTTTTTTTCTTTCCACCACCTAAGATATTCAAGGAATAGGATAACAAAAAAGGAAATCTATTGAATTTTTTTTTGAGTGTGGGGACATCAAGTTTTTGTATCGAAATGAAAAAAGAGGAGCCAAAGATTTCCAATAATTGTACACAGACATCACATTGCATATAAGAACTTTAAAACTTATAAAAATAGTTCATTACAATGAAAGAATCGGTTCGATTTATTGGATATAAATAACTTTTTGTATCGAGCACAACATCTGTGGTACAAATAGAAAATCGGTGCTAGATTTTCGACGTTGATCGTGTTGTTCAAAATTTTCCCTATCACCCTTTGCTTTTTTTGAATTAAATCGCGTCAAAGGTACATTTTCTTAATCAAATCACTCTTTGAGAATTGAAAATAAATACGGTATGGTACCAATTCTTTTTTTGTAGATTAATAGTGGTTTGAAAAAAAGGGATGACAACCATTAAAGTGATGTATCGGTTAGTGAACTGCGAGTGACAATTAGGGAGAATCAATTTGTCCATACTTGGAAATTAATATTGTATTCACCGCCACTTTTCTATTTATAAAACAAAGTAAATGTTATGTAGATCATACTTAAACATTTATGTAAGTTAAAATATATATTATATTGTAATCCATGAAACTGGTTTTATATTGGCAGCCATTGGAAAAAAGAAATAAATACCACCCATTTCGCATCTGCAAAAGAAAAAAAGCAAAAAAACCTTCTTTGTAAAACAATAAATAAAAAGCAAAAAACAGAAAAACAAAACGGCTGTGTCCTATTGATAGATAAAAAATTTGAACGCAATTTTAAAAAGCTATAAAAGCAATTAAAGACTTCCAAACTCAAAGTTTTACAACGCAAAACCGTTCAATAAAAAAACCAATATTAAAAATGAACATGATCGCTGAAATGACCTCTTCAAAATCATCTTTCGAATCATCATTTTTTAATGAATATCCTCTCGTTCGTTCAAGAACATCTTCGTTTTCAACCAATAATGCAACTTCTTCTTATGCTAGCCCATTCTTCTCTCAACAAAACAACCAACAATGTTACACAAGATCTTTATTTTCTCATTTACAACAACAAGAAGAAGAAGAGGAGCTCGAGTCCCCTATCAATATTTACCATGAACATAGAGGCCATTTAGAAGAAGATAAAAAAGCAAGAACTGAATTAATTACTGAAATCGCAAATGATGATTTATATTGTCCCGTTCAACAGCAACAACAAAAAGAAAACACAACGTCAAGAGGATTAAATTCCTTACCTCGATTTTTATCAACCACAAACAATTATAGTGGAGTGATGGAATCTACTAATAATAATAATGAAACTTGGGCTTATTATCATAATGATATGTTTAATACTAATAATATGTTTAGTAGCTTTGACGGCATTAATAGTGTCACTTGTCAATAATACATTATTATAATATCAATATTCTTTTTTTCTTTTCTCGATATTATTTTTTTTTATTCTTTTCGGCATTTTTCACATTCTTATCGCATTAATTATAGAGATTATACATAAATCTGCACTTTTTTATTTTCATTTTCGTATTGGCATAAATTGGCAAAAATCTGAATAATTAGCATTTTTATATTTCTTACGATTTAGACATTTCTCCGTATATCGCATTTTACGGATTAATTTTTTTCGCATTTTTCGCATTTTCTTAGATTTCATTACATTTATCGCATTAAAACAAAAAAAAATTAAATTTTTTTTTGTAAAATAAATATGATTCAACAACAAACACCTTCTAAGCTTCTTTCTTTATGTACATAATTCATTTATAAAAAAAAAATTTAACGATTTCAATAAAACATTTAAGAAAAATATTAACTAAATTGATATTAAAAAATTTATCGCGTTTTCAAGTGTAAGAATCAATTACTTATTTATTTATAAAGACTTAAAACGATATGAAAAAGATAAAGAAAGTAAATATTCAACATCAAGTGAAAAGAGAAGACAATATTTAGTAATCTTTGTTTAAAAAATTTATTTCAATTTTTTGCATTCGAAATTATTACTGTAAGTCAAAAAAAAAATTCCCACAAAACTAAAACATTTCTTTAAAATTCTCCCGCACTTTCCTTTATTATTATTAGCAGTTACCCTAAGTTGCAAATTGGCAGTGCCGTTACCTTATCAACGGATAATTATAAATTTGGTTCGATCCGTTATTCTTTTGACGGGAATTTTTATGCAACAAATATAGGTGTTATTGAGTACGAATGATTTTGATTTATCGAAAATTTAAATCCAAAAATTTTTTTTTGATAAAGTTTTATTACTAAAAAGCAATGCATTGATTGTCACACGACCGTCACCTTCTATCTAGACTTCGACAATCCAATTTTGGTTTTATTATACATTGAAGAAATATTCTTCTTGAATTTCACCTTTCTTTCTTTCTTTCTTTCTTTCTTTATTAGAAAAGAATATATGTACAAACTCTACTATTATCAAATTCATGTTTGTTCATTCGCTGCAAACCTTTTATGCAGAATTATCTGTACTCATTTATACAATCTAATAGACAAACTATGTATTAAAACAGAAATGCAATCATTTTACATGATTTTCCCGCTCAAAAAAATAAATAAATAAAGTTGGGGTAAAGATGTCCAATAATATCAGCATAAATAATCATCTAACACATAAAAGGTATTTGAATAACCCTATTTATTTTATATAAATAAAAATAACTTGATTTCATATGATTAATAAACAAATCTTAATAATATTAAGAATTTGGTTCAAGTACCTTAAAAAAATCCATGTTCTTTAAGTATAGTCAACTTAAATTAATCAAAAAAAAATTTTTTTTTTTCACCAATTAAATTCATCACCATAAATAATTGCATCTCCGATACTCCGATTTTTTATTTAATTAAGATCATCTTTATCTGTAATACAAAATTTAGTGATATGGATTGTAATCTAAACAAAATTAACTCCTTATTACATTGTTTGGTTGCGTGTTTTCTAATTTTTTTTTTCGTTGTGATATGAACGCGTGAACCTATTTGTCGATCACTCCATGCAAAACGCCGATATTCTCCCTATTTCCCTAAAACAATGAATATATAACTTGTTATTTTATTGTTCATTCATTTAAAGTCGGTTGGCAAAGAATTGATTTAAACATTTTTATAGTCTGATCAGTGATATAACTAAGGTTAGATCAAATTTAAATTTAGTATTGGAATTCCTAACCAATAATTGTTATTACTAGTATTTTTTAAAAAAATAGGTTAATTTAGGAAGAAATTAGCTCACCGACGTTAAAAAAGGAAGATTTGCTTACTTGCATCTTAAATCTTACCTGTGTGGTTTTATCATGCATCATATTGTGTAATAAGGACAATTCAAAATTTTTCATTATATCAATGAAAAACCATGTTACACCTTTAGATTCCAAAAAGAACTTTAAATCCTGTTACTTTCTTAAAATCGAAGGTCAATCATAAAGAACTTTCTTTTGATTGTGGTCATTCGTTTAAGGATGAAAAAAAAATTTAAAAATAAATAAAATTAAACGGAAAGCAAACACGAATATTAGACGAAAGGGGCTGTTCCGAATTTACTTTAACTCATTTAAAGGGTTTTGTGAATGGGTAAAAAATTTGTTTATTATTAAAACTTAAAAAAAATCGCGTCTTTCTGCATCATCCCCCAAAAAATTCCATTTTTGATTTACTAATTGATTGTGGCTTAATTATTTGCGGCTGGTTAAACTTGTGCCACCCGAAAAGGAGTTTTTGGAATATTAAAATATATAGGGATATTATACAGTACAATAGATTTTATCACATTTTATTTAAATTACTATTATTAAACACACTAATTGAAAAATAAAATAATTATTTTTAAAGAATGCTTTTAATAAATTAGCAAATATAAATATATTTTTTTAACTAATTAAATTAAAATAATTAGCTTTTTTGTATAGTTCTTTTTATTTGTAAAGTTTCTTTTAAAATCTATTTTCTTTTTAAATATTAAAAATGTTTCAATATTTTTTAAGGCAATAGAATAGCTTTTTAAATACTTTTATTTTTTATTTCTTAGATTATAGAGGATTTGTTTGCAAGCAAATTTGTCTACTTATTTACTATAAATTCTCTTTTAATCTATTTTTAAATAATTTATAAATAAGTAATATAAGTAATATATAATTTTTAGAATACTTAGAAGTTAAAATTTGTAATTTATAAAAAAATTTCTTATTAAAAATTTTATAATTATTCTAATAATCTTATTAGAATTTACTTTCAGCTATAATATAATATTAGAAATTTATCATAAAGAAAAAGTTTAATTATTATAATTATTATAATTTATTAAAAAGTTTTATGATTTTTATTAGTAAAAAGTGATTTTAATTAGTATTAAAAAAATTTGAATTTTTAAAAGAATTTGTTAAATTTAATTTAAAAAAATTATTTTAAAACTTCTTAAAAAACTTTAATTAATGATAAATAAACTTGATATTTAAACTATATTTTTAATATTATAATGATATTACTAAATAAATATTTAATATTTTATAAAGAAATTAATATTTTCTTTTAAGTTTATAGGCAAATTTGTCTATTAAACAATCTAAAGAATAATATTTTATTTATCTTATTATATAATGATAATAAATATTTTTTAAAATAATAAATTTTTAATTAAAAAATTACATATTATAAAAATAAAAATTTGTATTAATTTTTTTAAAAACATTTTATTTATATTAATATTATTTTATATTTGATATATAGAAAATTCTAAAAATAAATTTTAATTTAATATAAAATACAAATTTACTTATTAAAAATATATATTTAGCTTATAAAATAAATTTTTATTTTTTTTAGAAATTCTTTTCTTTTTATTATAAATCTTATATATTATCAAAAATTATTATATAAAATTATTATTTATATAATAAAACCTATTAAAATCTATTTTAATAGGTAATTTATATATTATTAAATATTAATAATATAATCAAAACTTAATATATTTTAAATCTAAAATTTAATATTATAAATTTATTAGCATTTTTATAATATTATATATAATATTATAAAATTTATATTTTATATAATTTTAAATATATAAATTTAAAAATTTATATAAATATATAATTTAATTTTGCATTTCAACAAATTTAAAAACTTAATTTTTACTTATAAAAGATATTTATTATAAAATAAATAAAATTTGTTTATTAAAATCAATTTTAAATATTAATCAAATTAAATATTTTTATAATAAATTTTAATTTTTTATATTAATTTAAGATTGAAATTTTGATTTTTTATTAAAAAAAGCTTTGTAATATAAAAGGTAGCTAAAAGTCTCTAAACATAATTTTTGATATTGTATTTCTTATGATATATCAATTAGAATTAATTCAAAATTTTATATAACCTTAATATATCTTAATCTATATATTAAATTTTATTTTGATTATATATATTTTAGCACCAAATTTCTAAATATTAAAATTTTAACATTATATATTACAAGATTCACCAATTAAAATTAAGTCAAATTATTCTATAATAATAACATAATCTTAAACTATCCCTTAAATTATAAAGCAGGCAAATTTGTTTGCAAAATTAAAAAAATTGTTAATTTTTTTATAATTAATTTTAATAATATCATTATTATATAAAAAATATAGTTTGATATATATTTTATCAACTTTATTAACAAAAATTTGAAGTTTTTTAAAAGGTTTTTAAAATAATTTAATTTTAAAATTAAGTTTCAAAATTTTTATTATAATAATTTTTTTAAAAATTTATATGTTTGACTTTATCATTAATTAAAGTCAGAAAATTTCTTAATAAATTATAAAAATTATAATAATAAAAGTTTTTCTTTATAAGTAATTTTATAATATTCTATTATGATTAATATAGTTAAAAGTAAATTTTAAAAGTTTTATTATAGATTAATCATAAAAGTTTTTAAATATAATTTTTTTTTAAAAATTACAAATTTTTAGCTTTTAAGTAACATTAAATTTTTTTATTATATAATAAAAATAAAACTTGTTATAATATATTATATATTTGTAAAATTAATTTAAAAAAATTTTTTTATAAATATTAAATTATTTATAAAAGTAAATTAGAAGAAAATTTATAGTAAATAAACAAACAAATTTATCTGCAAAACTCTATGATCTAAGAGATAATATATCAAACTATATAACAATTAAAGATGAGGAACGAAACTCAAAAAAGGCAATTAATAAACAGCTGAAATTATATTAAAACATAGTGAGAGATATGACGAAACCCTAAAATCCGAAATTAGCTAAAACTATATTAAAAACATAGTAATGGATATGATGAAATTATTTTGAGGGAGTTTCAGTTGGTATCTTAATAACAATACATAAATAATTTTAATTATAAATTTTAGTTAAAGTTTACAAATATATTTCTAAATATCTAATGATTTAAATTAAATAAAATTTTAATATATTAAATAAATATAATATCAAAATTTAAAATTATTTAAATTACTGATTTGAGAACTTTGCAATAGAAAGAAAGGAAATTCTAAAAAAATTTTTTTTGAGTTAATGTTAAATCTAGACTTATTTTACAAAAAAAAATCATAATTAGCTTAGAAAATAAAATTTTAATTTTTTTAGAGTTTCCTCCCTTTCTATTGCAAAACTCCCATTTTTGAAAATATTTATATATATTTGATACAAACAAAATTTGTTAATAATAATAAATATTAAGTTTTAAAATATAATTTGTATATTAATTATCTCAATAATAAGAAATCTAAATCAGCTCAAATTTTGATATTTTATAAATAATATATTGATTTATTATATATTAAAATTTTATTTAATTTGAATTATTAAATATTTAGAAAATCTATTTAATATTCTTTTAAAAACCTTGACTAAAATTTAAATCAAAATATTTATGCATTTATATTTATATAAATATCTCAGCTTTCACCAATTCAAATTAAATATAATTTTAATATATTATAGATTGAGGTTGTATTAAAATTATATAAAAATTTGAACTAATTCTGATTGGTATATCTTAAGAAATATAATGTCAAATATTATGTTTGAAGACTTTTAGCTATCCTCCATATATTTAAATTATATATAAGTATATAATTAGTTAGATATAATATATCTGTTATTCTAATTTAATATAAAATAAATTTGCTATATAAATTTTATATTTTATATTAAATTATTTAGTATATATTATTAATTAATATATAGAATTATTTAATATCTATTATTATATATTAAAAAATTATTTGATTATATGGGAGTTTTGAAGTAGAAAGGAAGAAAACTCTAAAAAAAATAAACTTTTATTTTCTAAGTTAATTATGAATATTTTAGTTAAATAAGTTCAGATCTAACATTAATTCAAAAAAAAATTTTTTTAGAGTTTCCTCCTTTTCTACTGTAAAGCTCCTATATTATTATAAAAGTAATTATAAATATTAAAATTTTTTACTATTAATAATTTAATCTATTTATATAATTTTTTAAAATCTTTAATTTTTTACTTACTTAAACCTATATTTATATAAATATTATAATTTTATCTACTTTTTTACTTTATCTATTAAGTAATAAATATTATTATTAGTTTTCATATTTAATATAACTAGCAGTTTAAATTTTAATTTATAGAAGAAAATTTTTAATCAAAAAAATTTACCTAGTATTTTATAGTTTCATAATCTGACTATTTGAATAAAAATTTCATATGTTAAAAATTTTGTACTATGTATTTATAATACACTTCCTACCCAAAATATCTGACCACCCCTGCAATTTATAAATCTATGGTGATCACGCAAGATTTGTGCAACTTAAAAAAATATTAATTAACATATGATGAACAGGTGATTGTTATACGCTCTTTTCACATTTTGTTAAATTTTTTTTTCTTTATACATTCTTTAAAAATAACCAAAAAGAAAGAGCTCACAGTTACTGAACGTGGAATAATTATCGGTTTCTATAAAGCAAGTTTATCTGAAAGAGCAATATATGAAAAAACAGGTTATCCAAAGATGACTATTCATAATACTATTGTGATGTATAATAAAAGAGGTGTTCTTACCTCTGCATTTCAAAGTGAACAACCTAAAAAACTGACTGAACGTGATAAATGACACCTTAAAGCTATTATTTGTAAGGAAAGGCGTGAACCTGTATAGAAAATACAAGAAAATTTTGTAAACTCAACTGGAAAGAAAGTAAGTAATAATACCATATGATAGGCACTTTATGAAATGGGGTATCATAGTCGAATTGCTCATAGAAAACCATATATTAACAAATCAAATAGGCGTTTTCGATTAAAGTGGTGTCAAAAAAGTCATTTCTAGACAATAAATGATTGGAAGAAAGTAATCTGAAGTGATGAGTCTAGATTTACATTATTTCAAAATGATGGAAAAGTTTATGTTTAGCATCTTCCAAAAGAGAAATATGATATTAATTGTCTTGTTCTAATAGTAAAGCATAGTGGTGGTGGTATAATGATGTGGGGTTGCTTTTCTTGGTTTGCCATGAGTCCTTTGGTAAGAATCAATGGTCAAGTTAACAGTGAAAGGTATATAGAAGAAATATTGGACTATCATGTGATACCATTCTTAAAGGAATTGGAAGAAACTGATATAATTTTTTTACCATGGCCAGGATAAAGTCCTGACTTTAATCCTATTGAACATATTTGGGATGAACTTGAACTAAAGATGGGAACTGTAATTAATATGTTGCAACTTTTAATGTTGCAACTTACGTTGCAATTAGTTTTAACC
>CAMKVN010002117.1:0-14928 GCA_946474995.1 Funneliformis geosporum
AATCAGGCTAGAATGATTATATTAAACAGTATAATTCTTGGTATCAGACATGCTAATTCATAGCCAAGTTCGATAACCTTATCTATATTTGAGTCAAAAAAGCGCTAAAGCTTTGAATTTGATATTGGAAATCATATAGCAAACTGGGTTCGTAGGCGGATTTGAGAACTGTCCCAGAACCCCCAGAATGCCTTATATTATATCATTATATATAGAAGTATATATCATAAAATTAAGCATCTTTTTTTATTATAAAAGTACTTAATTTTAGATAATAAAAAAGAAATTCCAAAGTGGTTTTTTAGATTAAAGTAAAATACAAAATATTTAATGATTATCTAATGATTATTATAATTATTATATGTGTGATTTAACAAAAAATTTTTATAAAAGCATAAATAAATTCTATTATGAAACCTGTTAACTTATAAAAATGCTGTTATAAAAAAATAAAAAAGTTATTAAACAGAAAAATATTGTTTATACAGTCAAACCTTGATATAGTGAACTCTTGATATAGCAAATTTTTAAATCAAATATATGGGAACATTTCCAGTAAAATCAAGTTATGAGGTATAGTAAATCATATGATCTGTAATGTGATTTTACTGGAAACGCTTCCATATTAAAATTACCTTACTATAGTGAACTAGAATTCATTATAAGCTTATAATGAAGTTGATATTCAGATCCTAGAATTCGTTATATCAAGAGTTCACTGTAATATGCAAATAAACTATCTAGTGGCTTTGCAATTTATACTTAATTAAGTAAAAAAAAACAAATCATCACTTATATTTATTTATATTTAGAAAAATAATAAAAATAAAGTGATAGATAATTTAATCTTAATAATAGTATTGTTGATCATTAAATTAAAGTAAATAAGAACTAAATAATTGAACTGAACTAATGATACCTGACTCTTTTTTGAAAAATTGTAATTTCGCAAGTTTCATCTTTTTAATATTTTTATATGAATAAATATAAAATTATTGTATTTTTTAATGTATTTTAATTCAAGGAATTTAGTTCAAGTTAAATATAATTTTAGCAATTAAGTAAAATAATTTTGTCATTAATAAAAAACTAGTTTTGTCATTTCAGTTTCGTTAATTTCATCATATTAAGAAAGGTAATTTCGTCAGGTATCATTAAACTGAATTAAATAATAAGCAAGTTAGTTCTAGTTAAACTGTTTTTTATGTTGAAATAGAGCAAAAATTATATAATTAGATAATCAAACAAAAAATAAAAATTAAGCCTTACTTACTGTATATAATAACAAAAATTAAAATGAAGAAGATTTGAAATAGAAAGTCTTTATGAAGAATTAGCAAAAATTTTAAATCTTTAAATTATTAAATATTTTACATTTATAAAAAAATTTAATCTTGTTTAATAAAAATATACTAAAATCTCAAAAAACTTCTTTTATAAGCTAACAAATTATTACAAAAATTTTATCAATTTATTATTCATCTTAATGCTTTAAATGATCTAATATTCTTAATATAAATAAAATATCTGTCTGATTTAATATAGTAGAAATTTATTGTTGATTATAAATAAAAAAGAGTTTATATTTGCAATAAAAAATCTGATTCACAGTTATTTTAATATGTATTGCAAGCTAGAATTACTTTTATTAATTCTTTGATCTATCTTTATTAAAAATAAATTTATAATTTAATTAATATTTAAAAAAAATTTTATAAAAGTTTTATTAATCTATATCTTTAAAGAAAAATTATTACTATATAATGAAAGTGATCTAATTTTATTTAATATATTTATTTGATTTTAACTAGAATTTTCCTAAATGAATAATATTCTAAGATTAAATACAAATTATTCTATTATCTGTTATATTCAGTTAAATTTTAAACGAATATTCAGATTTATAATTTACAAAATGGATAATTCTGTAAAATAATTTGGATCATTCTAGGATTGATACAATTATACTATAAAAATTTAACATATATGTAATAATATTATAACTGGGTTAAATGATTAACTAGACTCTGCTTTTGCATAAATGATCTTATTTAAAGAGAAAATAAAGAAACTTTAAAATCACTTGCAGAATATATTACTTCTAAATATGTCTAATATGTTTATTAAAAGAACATCAAAAAAACATGCATAGTCTAAAGATAATGATTGTATTGAATTTATTTGATTAAGAAAATATTATTAATATAAAAAATCTTACACTAAATGATACTGATAATAGAAATTTAAATGGATATACAAAAAGTGCATTTGATGCATTTGATAAACTTCTTAATAAAGAAAATTAGATTCATTAAATTTTCAAGCTAAAAAAAGCAAGGAAAGTTTAAAATTTCATAATTTGATACATAATTGGGGTAAACAAATAAATCATCTAACAGATCCAAAAAATGATGACTATATTAAATTCTATTGATAGAGAAAATATTATTGATATAGAAATCTTACACTGAATGATACTAATAATAGAAATTTAAATGGATATACAAAAAGTGCATTTGATAAACTTAATAAAGAAAAATCAGATTCATTAAATCTTCAAGCTAAAAAAAGTAAGGGAGGTTTCAA
Organism: Funneliformis geosporum; assembly: GCA_946474995.1. NCBI lineage: Eukaryota > Fungi > Glomeromycota > Glomeromycetes > Glomerales > Glomeraceae > Funneliformis > Funneliformis geosporum. The sequence goes on from CAMKVN010002117.1 coordinate 2,587, forward strand.
ACTTCATAATTGGATACATAATTAGGGTGAATAAATAAATCAAATAAATCATCTAACAAATCCAAAAAAAATTTTTATTTGTATATAACCAAAAATTAAATAATGGCAAATATAAAATTGAAACTTTAGGTCTAACTAGTAATATTATTAGTCATCTTAATCAGAGATATAAAATTTTAAATACTCTTTAACCACTACATTATTTTTAAAATAAGTATAGATCAATAATTATACTGTTTTATCAAATTCTTCTTCAAAAATAATATAAGATCAGCAAAAAATATTTGAAAACCCTTGGTTTGTTCTAGACTTCCAATCACTTTATCTTCTAAAATCTTCTTTCTTTTGTTGATTTATTAATATATTGAATGAAAATTTTGAACTTTTAATAGATAAAATATTTTGTAAAAAAATTTTTAAAGTATTTAAATTTGTTAAGTATAGTTTAAACAATACATATGATAATGAAGATCAGTTTTACTTACATATAATCTTTGAACTTCTTAAAATAAGCAAGGATTTCTTGGTATTACATATTATTTTATTACATCTGATTTAAAATGAAGGAAATAACTTTAGCTATTCGATATATACCTTATCCATATATTAGAAATGCTATTCAAAAAAGTTTTAGAGAAGGTTATCTTTGAATAGAATTTGCAAGTCAAAGTTTTTTTGCATAATGGATAATGCTTCTAATATAAAAAAATGTCTCAATCAAATTTCTTAGTTACAAAAATTATTATTACCCTTGAAATTAGATCTGCAAAAATTGATCTACAAATGATTTATAGTATTACTTGAAAAATAGAACATTTATTTTTAGGTAAGAGGTTAAGTTCGTTATATTACAAATTTTCAGTTGATTTGATGAAATATCTTTGATCACTGCTGTCACACGTTGTCAAAGATTATAAATTCATCATAATTTTTTTAAGCTGAATCTAAAGATGCTAGCCGAAACTCCCTCAAAATAATTTCGTCATATCCCTTACTATGTTTTTAATATAGTTTCGGCTAATTTCGGGTTTCGGGGTTTCGTCGTACCCCTCACTATGTTTTAATATAGTTTCGGCTGTTTATTAATTGCCTTTTTTGAGTTTCGTCCCTCATCTTTAGCTATGATAGAAGTATTTTACCTTAAAAAATGCTTTAGAAGTATGTTTTTTAAAGGTTCATTACAATAGAAGTGTTTTACATATTCAAAGAGTCATACAATAATATACAGATAATCTAAAAAAAGTATCTACTGGGGGGAGGACAAAAGTATTGCACGCTTTTATTTTTTCAATAATTTTTATTTTTTACAGAAAACTACAATTTTTTTTTATTTTTCGAAAACTGACATTAATATTTAGTATGTCCTCCATTGGCGGCAATAACAAACTGAATTCTATTTGGCATTGATTGCATCAAGTTTTGGTACTCTTTTTGCGATATCACATTCCACGCTTCTTTTACCGCCTTTTCAAATTCAGGAATGCTTGAAGGTTGAGGATTGCATTTTCGAATCTCTACCTCAACTATAGACCACATATTCTCAATTGGGTTAAGATCAGGACTTTGAGCAGGCCATAGAAGTAAATCTACCTTTTGAGAAAGCAAAAACTCTTGTGCAACCTTCGAAGTGTGAACTGGCGCATTGTCTTCCTGAAAAAAAAATTTTTTTTTTGTTTTTCGGGAAAATTCCTTGAGCGTTGGAACTGCATAAGTGGCAAGAATACCTTTGTAAACTTCTTCAGTAACTGAACCTTTAAGTGGTATAATGGGTTCCAACTTTAAAAAAGAAAAACATGCCCAAAACATTCTTTGTGGAGAATGTTTTACTGTCAATGCAATACAATCTTCATGAAATTCCTCTTCTAGTTCTCGCTACACTTGTCTCCATCCAGATTTGTGAAATTGAGAAAAAGTTGACTCGTCTGTCTAGACTATTTTTTTCCAGTCTTCAATGGTCCAATTTTTTCTTTTTATTGCTTATGCAAGCCTTTTAGTCTTGTTAATTGCTGAAATTAAAGGTTTCTTTCGAGGAATACAAGAAGACATATTTTCCTTATGAAGTGCATGGCGAATAGTTCTTTTGGAGATTGTTTTATTATTTTTAGCAGAAATTATTTTAGTAATATCTGCTAAATTTTTCCGTTTCAATTCTTTGTTTTGAGAACTTCAGCCTTTAATTTTTGCCTTCCTTGATTATCGATTAAGCATGATTGACCTGATCATTTTTTGAAAGGTTCTCCTGATTTATAAGCTGCAAGATATCTTGAAACAGTTGTTCGATGACATCCTACAGCTTTTGCAATCTCTGAATTTATGTGACCCAATTTATTGGCTGTTATTATGCCTCCCTTTTGCATAAGAGTTAATTCTTTAGCGAGGCCCATCACGTGTTTATGCGCAAAGGTGAAAATTTTGGTTTTTTTAAAAAGTGAATTTATTAATTGCTACACATTTAATCAAAACAATAAACAAATAACCCTTTAAAGCAACTGCTAACCTATTCGGTATAAAAATCACATGGCTAGTAACTTATAAAAAATTTATTTAAATTTTTATTTTTAAGCTGTACAATATTTTTGTCCTCCCCTTCTGGTAAGATTATTGATAAATATTTATGAGATAGAAATTTTATAGTTTTTGATTTTACTAAGCTCTTAGACCAATGTTTGGCAATTAGACAATTTTAGACAGTTTTAAATAGTTTTAAATGGATTTTGAACAGATTTTGTTTTGAACACAATTTTATATGTTTAAAATCTTGTTCAAAATATTTAAAACTAAAAAATAAGTCTATTGCCTTAGACAATCTATTAGCGATTAGACTCAGTTGGAATATGACCTCCAAATTATATAAATAGAATTTATTTTCACAAATACTAGCTTATTTTACCTCCTATACCTGCATTTTCATATCCTCAATCTCATATTGTAATTTCTTATTCACATTAATTTGCTCATTATACTCTCAATTTATATCTTGCATGAACTTCTCGAAAGTTCTTTTATTATAATTAAGCAGATGTTAGGATAATACTTTAAACTTATTTATGATCTGATGATTATTTTCTTTCTTATGATTACAGGTGATACTATTAGTCTGAGTATCATCATTTGCTAAAGCAAACTTAGTTATTAATACTAAAAATACATTCCATTCTGACCAGCTTCAAGGACGTATTAACTTCTTCTACACTATAGATTTATTGCATCATTTTCTATTTAATGAATTCTTATAAACTTTTAATATATAACTCAAATAAGACTTATCAGTATAAGTTTGAATATTATTAACATATTTCAAATCATATTCAGAATAGAGTTTGTTTGGTTTAGGTACAGTTTTATTATATACTTTATTAATTGTAATAATTTGACTAGGCATATTTGATGATTATATGTGATTATAAACAATAAATAAAACTTATAGCAATTTTAGTGATATATAGCATTTTTTAGCAAATATTTATCATTATAGCAGTTTGTAGTAAGTATATTATAATAAAATAATAGATTTATTTTTATTCGATTACAAGTATATTAGAATTTATATAAGGTTCATATTTTGCTATATTAATTTTAGCTAAAGATGTTGCACATATTCATATGCATGTAAATCAGTTTGTGGATTTCTGAGATTTTTCTGATCATAATTTAGTTAAATTAGATCTGAGATAATATAATGACCAAATTATTTTTAGATCTATAAACCAGAGATGTATGACATATAGTGGTGTGCAAAAAAAATGGCAATTTTACTACGTCAGATCATCATTTTGTAACTTCTTCAATTTTAATCATACATATATAAATAAAAATGCAAATCAATGCCTTATAATTAAGATATAACTTTTAAGTAAAACTTTTCCTATACCTTAATAAAAATTTTAGTTTATTAAACTTTAAAGTGATTTTATCTAGACAAAAAACTTAACATTAAATGAGATTATATTTCTAAAGGCAAGAAGTATACAATGCTACTAAAATATACTTATTCATAAAGATTAACATAAAACTATTACTAAAAACTTAAAAAAATTAAAATAAATTAGAGATTAAATGTAAAAAATTCTTTATCAAGATAGCATTTTAATCATTTTATTAAGTAATTTGATATTTTACTAATTTTTTTTTGAAAATAGTATTTTAAAGGTCATGGATTATTCTTTTAATAATCTAGATCCAAAACTTATTAAAAACTATTACCTTAATTATTAAAAGGAATGTAAAGTTATATAGGCTAAAAAAATTTAGTAAATTAAAAGTTTTTTGAATAAAAGTAAAAAATAATAAATACAAAAAAGCCTTCTAATTGATTTTATAAATTTAATTTATGATATTATAATAGGATTATTGGAAAAAAAAATGGTAAATAAATATCATAATTTTAAAAATTGCCATTTTTTTGCATATCACTGTATATCATATCACAAGAATTATCCTAGCTTTTTATCAGTTTCATGACAGTTCTTAGGCATTCCTTCAACGCTGGCTAGTTACTAAAATTATAAGATAATCAGCTAATCAGATTTGTGTAATACTTAAGCCAATATTTTATTTGATTAATTATTAAATTAATTATTTTAAATATCTTTAATATTTTACTTGATTTTTTTTATAAAGCAACCTCTTTTTACATTGATTTCTTGCCATATAATAATGTCTTCTAATGAATAGAACAGTAATTAGATTTATTTCCTTATTAATGAAAGAAAAGAAAAAATTCTGAATTTTATTCTATTCTAAATAAAAAGAAACATCTCTTTTAGAAAGATATTGTTAAGAAGCTAAACAAGCAAGAAAATACAAATTATTTTACTAATGAGAATTGTCAAAAGAAGTTTAATAATCTTAGAAAGGTTTATAAAGTAAGTAACACATGCTTTAACTCTATAAAGAATCTGACTGATAATATTCTTATTATAGAAAGGATAGGAAAAAAGGAGTTTAATAGGAAAGGAGATCTATGAGAAGTTTTTTAACAAATTTTGGTTGAAGTCTAATAACTAAACTTTTGAAAATTTGATACTTCTCAAATTGTTATTAGTTATTAGTGAACTTTATTAACATTAATATATTTAAATTTTATTAGATCTTCTATTCAAATGAGTATATAATTAGAATATTAGGAGGTTAAACGAAATGACATTTTCATTATTATCTAAAACTGTCAAAAATATACTATATCATTAAGATCAGTAATACTATCTTTTGAAATATCTTGATCTTTAGACCAATAATAATTACCTTTTCTTCTTTTTTATAAAGTGCTAATGTTATTAATATAATTATCAATAATAATTATGGTGGAAATCAGAAGAGTAACAAAAATTTTTTTTTTTATTAGTATAACGTTTTTAACAGTTTAGCAATTTTGTATTTTTTTATGCATATGTTAGAGATTGCAAAGCAAATATTTATTGTAGAACTTGAAAAAATAAAACATATTTTTTGATATTATAAAAATTAAAAATTTATAGAGTTGCATGGAGTATAATGAATAGTCATGAATAAATCTATGATTAAAATTATATGATCTAACTTTATAAATCATTTGTACTAAGAAAAAAATTTGTGAATAGCCATAATAGGTTATGGCTAATTAGTTTATATAGAATATGTTGAGCCAAAAAATTTAGAACATTAGATAATCCAATATATGCTGTATGATTTTACCTCTCCTTTAGTCATAGTTATAAATAAGCAAAAAAACAAGATCCTTTTATGATTCTAAATATATTTTTATTTAAATATTATGCAAAATTCATACAATAAAGATATTTTTTTTCGTATTTTTTGATATATAAAATAAAATAAAATTTTGTGAAGTTGTATGAGAAAATATACTCTAAATTTCAGATAGATATTATAGGCAAATAATCTGATATGTTAAAACTCTTGCAGTCAGATCCAAAGTCTGTCTTAAAAAACAATAACTGACCCTATTATTTGGCTCCTTAATTTCTACCATTATCACTATTACTATTGATACTACTATTACTACTAGAATTTCTTCTTTCTTTTCTATTAAATTATGCTTCAATTTTATTTAAGAAAGCAGTTTTCAATATTTTTTGATGATAATAGAAACTTGCTAAAGTCACAAAGCTTAGATGTATTTCTTGAGAAATTATATTATATATTTGTATATATAAGTATCCCTCCCTTTTTCTTTTTTGATTAAATAGGATCTTTTGCAATAGAAAGGTGGGAAACTGTTAGGAAAAATTAACTTTCTTTTATATGCCAAATATGATTTTTAGGTCGAAATATGTTCAAATTTAGCATTAACTTATTTTTGATTTTTCTGCCAGTTTTTCCTCTTTTTATTGCAAAAGTCCTAAATAAGGCTGTAAATTCTACTCATAAAGTTTGGACTTCATCGGGATATTCTAAGTATTGACTGGTAAATATACAGCTAAAAAAGAATTGAGACGAACCTAATGATAGATAATAAAAGTTAGTACTTCTTACTCTTAAAGACATATACAAGATAACTAAAGAGAGTAGAATATTACTTACCTTGCGATATATGGTCTCATTTTACCTCTTCTTTTATTTTTTGTATTTCATTATTTAAAATCAATATCAATTTTTCAAGTTTAGTGACTTGTGATTTTTCTGAGGTCAGAGTTTGAAACAGATATTTGCATAAAAATAATATAACTTCATAAAGATTATGTGTATTATAGCATTCCCTGTAAAAATACCTTAAATATCTCTATTGTTAGAATATTTTATGTTAGCATCTTATAAATTATAATTACAATACTAAAGAAGAGTACAATCAAAAACATATTAAAGTTTGAAAGCATTTTGCAAAGATAAATGAGAAATTGGTTTGAGAGATTAGTTTGAATGAGATTTGATGAAGTTTTCGAAGTATATGCAAAACTTTATTTATCGATTTGCAATATTTATGATTGATTATATGCAAAAGATTATTGGTTTTATTTGAAGCAGGCAGAGGCTCTAATTTTTTATTTGTTATGAATATTCCCTCTTTCGTTAAAACCTTCAGGAGATAGCCTATCTTATTTGCTTTCTTTTTTCGAACTATAACAAGAAAAAAAAGCTTTTTTAAGTATTAGAAGCATGAAAGGTATTTCAATAGTTTTATACTCAAAAAAAATAGTTTTGGGGCATAGTACTTGTTAGTACTTCTAGTTTGTTATATATGATTATGACATGACGTATTTTGATGTGACGTATCAAATTATATATGATATGATGAATTGACATGACTTTTAAGAAAGTAAAAGTATGCATCTTTACTTGTTAAAGTATTTTGAATTATGCATTTGCATAATTAATATATTACTTTTTTATTTGATTCTCTTATCAGGCACTACCGTCATATCCAGTATTTTTATAAAAAATAATTCTCCACAGTTAATCGCTACGATCATCACAAAACATAAAAGCCCCCCCTCCCTTAAAGTATTAGAGATAAACCAACCATCTTTGAGAAATTTTTTTCTGTGACTATGTTAAGAAAAATATGAAAAGTTTTTACTTCCAAAGATCATTGATCGATCCCACTGAGAGTCATCAACTTCAATCCTATCTCTTAATCAACCAACGATTATCCCATAACCTCCGTGTCATATACAGATTCCAAAATGGACATACACGATTTTGAATGAATAAGGATTAGTATAGATGATCAGCTTATTCTTAACTTCGAGCAAATGCAATAAGACGTTACATTTTTTATAGCATTCATTGCGCGGGAACTCGTGATAAAGTTGTTTGGAATTTAATGCGCTAATTATCAGAAAAAATAGGATGTATTGCGTGATCGTATATTAGTTTTGTCGATCGTCACTACGATACCACGCCAAACATATGGGGTGAGTGCTGCGAAAAGGGACCAAATTGAAATTTTTTTCAAAAATTTATTCCTAAAATAGATGTAACTTTTATTGTTTGATCCAGAGCTTTAATTATTTTTAAAAAAGTTTTTTTTACAATTTGGTCCCTTTTCGCAGCACTCACATCATATTGTCAAATTCGTCCTTATCCGATCATGCTAAGTACAGCATTGAATACTGCGCCAACAATAATAAACTGATACATGTCGATCCCGAATTTCTCGTCAAATATCAAATGCGCAAAAAGATCAAACGAGGGTAATAGTCCCACTTTGATTTTGTACGTCTATAAAGCCGTGAAAAATCGATTAGAAAAGTGACGATATCTTTCCTAACTGAGTAGAGTAGGGTCAGTATTTGCAGGAAGTTCGAGAATGAATATTCATGCTATGGCAATGATGCGGATGATGAACCCTAAATCAACACGGAAATTATTTTTCTGCTTCATATTTTCTTTTTGCACAAATCCCGTGATGATCGATGTGAATTCCAACTAGTTATTAGAATTTATGTATGAATCAAAAAAATAATAACTAACTTATCTTACCTTATAACCTATACCCATGATCCAATATCATAATTTTCGTCCGAGATCTGTTTGCTACGCCAATCCCTCTGTCCAGATCAATGCCGAATTTCCACCCCACTTCCCGGAAAAATCTGAATCAAATTCGGAACACTAGTCTAAGGAATTGAACATGCTGATCATGATTTGGTTTTGGACGTCTATGGAGTTGAAAAAATTTAATAATCGATAACCTCTGGGCCCATCCCCTTGCAAATCGCCTCCCTTATACCTTTGGTACTGCGGGAGATAAGCCAACTGTTTCGTGAAATATGTTTGGGATTAATGTATAGAAATAATAGGAAAGCTTTTCTCCAGAAGATCTTTGGTCGAAGGGTTAGCATACACATCCTCAAATCAAATATGCGAAATATGATTGCCGGAAAAAATATCCATACCTGAATATTGTTTTATTGGTATGATAATAGTGTGGCCGGAGACATGACGAAGTTTCTAAGTTAATTTCTGTGATATTTTTTCACCCCACATATCGTATATTTTTTTGCGATATAGATAATAAAGTTTTTTATTAATTCGTTTTGCAACTGTTTATCTTCCAATTTCGCAACTCTAGCCTTAAGCTCAACGTTCTCGGCCTCAAGATCAGTAATACGTTGTCTTAATAAGTCTATCTCGGATTGCATGCCTGCGTACTATAAAAATTTTTTAATACATGCAAAAATAAATACAAATAGTCTTGGAAAAAAAACGGCCGAATGAATATATATGCGACTCGCACTCGGCAAGAGTTTTTTCCGGCGTGATCGATCTCACATGACCGCCTAAATACCATTCGATAAGAACATACTTTTTTAATTTTTACATCGCTTTATAATAGATAATAAAATGATAATACACTTCCCTCTCCACACACATACAGCATTCACATATGTTAAAAAAGATAAACCCGATGTGAGTGACATTTATTAATATTTGTACAGCATTGGTAAACTAATACACCATTAATCAAGAATAAAATTTTCTCTTTACGCATAACTAAGGATATATAGTACATTATACTATATTCGGGAAAAGCTGACTTTTGATCTCCTCGAAGGTAACATGCGATACGTCGGGGAATTCACGAACTTTTCCAGAGTGATTGGGAGTACCGGGACTACCTCGAATATAGACAATACGAAATCCAGGTACGCGCCTGCCATTTCTGGTAACAACAAACCTATTTTGTGAATCTATTTTAGCAGAATGACCAGGACCATACATCTCATCCAAATACATCTCGATCTGATTTCTTCCATTGATTTGCACTAAAGAGATACCAGCTTGTGCAGACATTGGTTCAAATGCTTGCCTGATGTTTGTTGATGATTTGCTGTTGTGTGAAGTAAAATCACTGATAGATACCTGTATAAATATAGGTCCGAGCATGTAATCAAATCGGGGGTACCTATCAAAACCACGACCTAAGACTTTATCGTTACCAGGTCCAAGGGATAATTGGGAATTTTTAATCAAATCATAGTCATTAAACTGAAGTGTAATAACATTTCTATTATTATTATTGAGATCCGTTACATTGAGTTGTATTGTTATGTTACATTTGCACACAAGTCGATTGAATAAGGCTTCCTCGAATTGCTCTCCAGTTAGACTTCCTACACGGAGTTGATTTTTTATATTTTCAGATAGGTCAAATGACATGTACATTTTTAATAAGGCTTTCTGAGCAGATGGGCATAGAGGGAGGTAATGAGTAATCCCTTCCTTGTACCGATAAATTAACCCAAGATCTAAGAACTTCCATTCAAACTGCACAATGGGTTTACTGGGAAGAAACATGCTTGTGAGAGCATCATAGTAGCGAGTTTTTTCAGTTTTCGGGAGATCGTTATAATATTTTTGAGCAATAACCAGAATCTTGTCGACCCGTTCAATCTCAAATTTTTTTAATACTTGTCGAAAGCAGTTTACATTGGTAATAGTGATATTGAGATTTTTGATATATTCAACTAGGTATATGAGTTCACGTGGCACACAATTCGTAATCTTTTTTGCTTCTTCTTTGATGCCTTGTATCCTCAGAACGGGGTGCAACTGTAACAAAATATCAAATACATTGCTCTGTAGTGGACCAACATAGATCACCCAAAACTCATATTGACCATTTTTCATGCATTCCCTCTCATATCTAGCATGTGCAGTCCCCGTAAAGATTACACGTGCAAATTTGTAATGTTCTCCCCAAAAATTAAGGTTCATCAGAGGACTTAACAAGTGAATTCTTAAAGGTACTGGATCTTTTTCAAATAATATACCATGTTCGTCAACAATTAATAGAGCTTTGCGATCTGCTAATTTGATTAAGTCTAGAATTTCTTCGGCGATGATAACCTCAACTTCAGCAGAAGAATCATTAACATTTCGCACAATCCTCTTAAGTTCGGTGGCAGTCAAAATATCTTTATTAAGTGCCAGGAAGTACCTGCAAATCACCTCTCCTGCTTTCTTTGATGATTCTACATTAAGATCAGATGCATCTGCGATGTAGAGTATCGGCCATTCTTCAGCATAAGCTTTAGATGCAAGGAAGTAGGAAATATATGATTTACCCACGCCCATTGGGCCTGAAAGAACACGCTTGATTGAATGGTCACTATCTGCTGAAAGCTTGTCCCATATGTCAATCATCTGCCCAGTAATAAGCAATGTCCTTCCTTGATAACCTTCAGCGAAGTGCTTAGGTTCCTGGCCAAGATTTGGTAGAGTAATTGATTGGCCAACATGAAGGTTCTGGAAGATAATTCTAAAAGTAGCGCGCGGATCAGGTACGAATTTATAACTTTCAAGCATGTCAATTATTTGGGATGGCAATTCTACGGAGTGACCATCAGAGGCGGTGTATGACTTCCAGCCCTGTTCGATTCGATGTTTCTTTATAGGATGCTCTACAAAGCGCAGTAGGAAGGAAAGAAGTATAAATCAATGTATCACAACACTAGGTTTAGAATATCCGATATATTTGTGAAAGAAAGATCAAGCCATTTCGCGTTCACGCGCGTTGACCAAAATCTATTACGATTCACTTACCGGCAACGGATTGCTCTACGATAATGCGAATGTGTTTTTTGGGCGGGTTTGACGATAAGAAGCAGGAAAGAAAAGCACAAGGATAAGTAAGTATTCGGTATTATTGGCGAATATGGCACTGTGTGGGCAAGAGAAGACGAAAAAAGAACGAAATCAAACACATTAATTTATACTTCAATGTATGAAAACATACCTGTTAATCTATTTAATCTATTTTTAAGGTATATAGCTTTAACATTATCATTGCCGTATTTGAGAGAATCTTCCAATTCAGGTATTTCATCGGGATTATCGGAAATATAAGCTAGTAAGTCACCAAATTCTTTTTCTGTAATTACAGCATTCAAGAAAAGGCGGTTAAGTTCTTGACGGACAGTAGTTGCAAGAGAGGTGGAGGTAGACATGTTTTGTGCAAATAATAGTTTCACAGGTTGTCCTGAAAAAGAAAGATTTTTTTTTTTTTGCAGAAACCGGAAAGATTTGATAAATCGACTGTCGCACTGATTGACTAGTGAAGTTTCTAGAGCAGTTCTGTCGATAACCATACATGGAAAATTTTCTGACCAGGATGATCAGAACTCGAGTAAAATTTGGCGCAGTAGTTAAAACTATACCCGATCCATTTACTAAAGCAAAACTTCACATGACCGGCCTATGCTATGATTGTGAACTTGAGTTTATTGCTTGAACTGTTGCAGGTTAGACAATATTCCGTTTCATTTTTATACGATTCGCCATGTAATCCATAATTCCCATGTTTTCCATTACAGATGAGTCCCTCGGCTGAGCTAATGCAAAATTATAATTATCAATCCCCCTAAAACTATTTCGGAATTTCAGGTATGTGAAATGCTCTAA
>CAMKVN010002118.1:0-14928 GCA_946474995.1 Funneliformis geosporum
ACCAGGTCCTAAATTAAGTATATTTATTATTTTTAAAGAATTTTTTTATTTTAAATTAATAAAATAATTGATATATAGTAAATTATTAAAAAGATTAAATTATTATTAAAAAATTTAATTAATAATATATAAATTAAAATTATCTTTAAATTCTTTAAGATAAATTAAGACTTATTAGGACTTTTACCAACCTTAATAACAATAGATTTAAAGTAATAAAAAAAGAAATGATATTTTTTTAAAATAATTTATTAATATGCAGTTTTTTTTATTAATAAATTATTTGTTCTTTTTATTATATTATAGTAAAAAAAAGATCTAAGAAATCTCTATCATAACTAAATTAAATAAGAGTTGATATAAATATTTAAATATATTTTACCAAGTTTTTATAAATTTTAAAGCTTTTTTAAAGTTTGCCAATAATTTTTCCTTCTTTTTTTTGTTAATATTTCATTATCTTAAATTTTTAATTCTTTCTAATCTTTTTATATAGAATTTTACATTAAAGGCAACACCTTTTTTATATAAGTCTAAACAATAATTACACTTATTATTTCATTTTGTGAAACTTTTGAGCTGAAAAGCATGTTCACATATCAATATTATACATTCTTTTTTATATAAATATTAAAATTATTAATACAATAAATTTGTTATAATAGCCTTAAATTAAGTAAAGTTTTGGGTCATTTATATCACAATCTTTAACTTTAGATTGACCATTATTAGTAGATACTTTTATTTTAATCAATTTAATAAAAGAATTTAATTTTGAAATAAAAATTAGATAGTAATTAATTATTATGTGATATTTCAAAAAAAAATTTAACCAATAAAGTCGCAAGAAAGTTATGATTAATTGTTGTTGCAGATTTAATATAATTATTATATAAAATATAGTTTTAATTTAAATCTTTTTATATTAGAACCAATCAAAAAAGTAAACTATATAAAACAAAGTATTGGATGATTGGAAAAAAAGTTAATCTTAAATATGAACACTTGACAAATAAGACTATAATGTAGATCTTTTTGTGTGACCCAAAGTTTTCACTTAAAATTTTTTGTCAAAAATTTTCGAATGAATGAATTATTTCAAATATTATTACCATAATTCTTAAGTAATTATTTCAAAGTTCTTTTTTTGTGGTTTTTTTTTTTTTGGAACGATGATAAAAAGAGTTTGGTACTAAAATTTGTTCGATTGTCAATTTTACATAATTTAGTGATACAATATAAAAAATATAACAAAATAAACCAACCGACCAAGTATGGTCTAGAATTGTGTCTGACATATTTTTTGGTGGTACAATATGGTTTCTATCAAAGATTAAGTTCAGATTATCTCAAGATTGTAGTTACAATTTGCATATCGATTTGCTGTAATTGGATTAATCTTCGATTTAATCTTTGTTGGCGTAAAATCTCCTGTTTCCTACATTTTGTGTTACAATGGCATCAAAACTATAATTGTGATAAAATTTTATAATGCCAGAATGAACAAAAAATCATAAGGTTATAAGTTTCATTAAAACTTTTATTTAGGAAAAAAAAATAGTATTACAAATTTAATTTAAAAAAAGGAAAATTCCAAGTTCCACTACATTATATTCCCCCCCTTTTTTACCTTTTTATTTGAAACTTCAAGAATTTCTTCAAATTATTGGACATTGTCGACGTTCTTGCAACATTCTTTTTTCTTTTCCATTTCTTTGTATTTCTTTAATAATGACCTCAATAACGTCTTTCATTAGCAAAAGAAATTTAATTTCTTATTACTGGTTACTTTTCTTTCTCTCAATTACAATAACTTATACTTATGCACATGGTTTGGATAATGATGATGATGAGTCTGTCGGTAAAACGCCCTCGGTTTTTGCGAGTGATAATCAAGGTACTTTGGCCAAAGGAAACATAGGTCTTGGATTTGGTCTAACGGTTATGGCAGCTCTTGCGTCCGCACTTGGTTCCCTTACACCATTCCTCGACCTCTTGTTTCCATTTATCCCATTCCTTGCCCATGTTAAAATCACTGAATCCAAGGGTTTTCGTGCTGGCTCACTATCTTTTGCTTCCGGAGTCTTATTATTCCTTACACTGGGTGATCTTTTTCCTGAGGCTGTTGAGTCGTTCAAAAAATCGAATCTTTTTGACAAAAAATACTCCTATCTAGTAGCTGTATCGATTTTCACTCTTACTATAATGATAATAATAGTTTCAAAGATGTTGTTTAAGAAATATAAAAAGCAAGATGAAACCAACTCCACGGATACCAAAATTGATGATGATGATGATCTTGTAAAAAGAAGAACATCAGAGAGTAATGCAGAAAATGATTTAACTGATGTCAAAGTTGCAACTGGAAGTAAAGAAGAACATCACTCAATGGATTCTGCAAGACTTAAAAGTTTGAGTATTCAAATTTCCGTTGCTTTGGCACTTCAGTAAGTAAAATAAAAAAAATTTAAATTCATTGAAAAAAGTGGTTATATGCTAAACGGTTTCTTTATTCTTTCATCTAGTAATTTCCCTGAAGGATTAGCATCATTCGCTACAACTATTAGTTCTGAACGCATCGGCATTATATTCGCCATCGCACTTTCTTTGCAGTAAATATTAAAAGTTAATATGTTAATTTAATTATTTTAAAATCATTAACGAAAAATATTTATGATATTTCAGTAAAATCCCCGAGGGACTAATCATTGCTTTACCGATTTATTATGCGACCGGTTCACGTTGGATTGCTTTTGCTATTTCGGCAACTGTAGGAATCGTTTCTCAAATGTTAGGTGCTCTCCTGGGATACCTTCTATTCGTGACCATATGGAATGATGCTGTATCAGGGGTACTTTTTTCGATCGTTACGGCTTCTTTAATATATGCGATTTTGCATGGCATGTTGCCAATGGCACGGCATTATGATCCTAAGGATAAGTACGTAACTAATTACACATTCATTGGCTTAATCTTCTTTGGTTTGGTCGCGTCTATATTTGAATTTGCTTAATTATCCGCAGCAGATTTTCCTTTTTAATTCTAGAATCTAAAAAAAATTTTTTTGGTTCACTCCTTTTATTTATTGTACTTTTCACAGATGGTAGACCATTTAGTGTATATTTATTAGTTATGTTGTAAATGTTATATGTATATTAATTTATTTGCGAAATAAATCAGTTAATCTACAAAATATAGTTTTATTTTTTAAAAAAAGCGAAGTTTACTTTAAAGCTTCATTAGATGATGAAACTTCACCGGATAAAGCATATAAAAAAAAAAAATCTGAAACGATCGACAAATGTCATGTGATTTATGAATTGACAAAAATTTAGTCTAAAAAAATGTTTTTTTCACGTTTTATTAATATATTTCAGAGGTGTCTGGATACTTTTGGCCGTTCGGTGTATTTGAAACATTTATATTTTACTTTGCATGTTGTCTTGAGGGTACCTTTCTTTATTATCAATTGTGTTCCAAGTAATAGAAAATTATTAAGATGGATCCCATTCTCAGCCTATCAAATAATCATTCTTAAATTGTTTACATGAAACATTTTTTTTTATATATAATAATTCACCAAATATAATTGGAGAGGTACGTCGATCATAATCAACAATTATATGATAAAAGATTTTGTAACACACAAAGTAAATGATTAATTGTGCACAAAAAGATTAAAAATATGTTAAACGATCAAGGGACATTCCTTACGAGAAGATGGCTTATGCTTCATCGCTATGAACTTTTTACCTTGTTTTAATGTCGTCACGCACATCATTCACAAATAAAGTTGTGCAATGTTATGCATGAATGAACATCATGATGGAATTCGCTCCTTTTGGGACTCTTTCCGATGACAAAAAAAATTGATCAATGAATAACCAAAATGGTTTCATTTGATGAAATAATAATTACACAAATAAAGAATTCCATATCAATTTTTTTTTAAAAAGTTGTATTATCGGCTGATAATAATCTAAACTTATGCATGATTGATACTTGAGGTTACATTGATAAACATCAAAAGAATGTTACAAGAAGAAACATTTCAAAAGGAATATTCAAAACAAGTTATAACGAGGATGGGACAAGATGTTATGGGTGTTTTGTTTTGAACATTTTATGATTCTTTTTTCCGAGAATTTTACAAAATCAGCCCATTTAAATTTATTTTATCACTATATGCTTTTGAGTTTAGGGCATAAATAAAGATCATTGATTGGTTGTGATATATTGTCACGGGTTTTTTTAAAAAAAAATTATAATCACCTACTCTAAAGTAAAACAAAGGAAAAAAAAAGATATCATAAACCATATTGAAAAACTTCTTTTGAACCTTAAACCAATAAAAACTTTGATCTCGTAAAGTAACTGTTTATAACGACAATGAGAATTTTAGAATTGAACATCACGTTCTACATTTGAAATACCATGATATGGTTTCAATCGACCTGACATCATTTGATACTACAATTAATTTCGTTTACAGTTTAATATAAATATATTTTTATTATTATATAACCGTTAATAACGTATGAAACATCTCAAATTCATTTGTTTACATTTTTTTTTTACAAATAAAAAATTCACATAACACTTGATTCAATTTAAAGAACCATCAAAGTGGTGAAAGCAATTATATATGACGTGATGACAAAATGTACAGAGGTTCCAATAAATCCATCGGATTTAGGTGGTTCAGCTTGAGTAGAAGCATTTCCTTGCGGTTTAATCGTAACTTCCGTAATTTTGATATCTGCACATTGATACTGAGTTATCTTGGTTGATTGCATAAGAACTTGAAGCACACCTTGATCACCAACTTTGGCACCACCTTTTGTGAGATCAAGTGTTGTATCAAGGAACCGTGGATAGGTGAGATCATCGCCAAAGTCGATCGTGATATTTTCTATGTCATATCAACAAATAGCTTGGTTAAAATCCTTTTTAAAATAGATTCCCTAGTAATCAAAGCATTTATATACCTGAAACTGGCATGAAAGTATCATTAGAAGTGGGTGCGTAGCTGTAAATAATTGTACCAATCGCAGGATCGCCGAACCTGCCATGAACATCACCATCTGTATAATTTTAAAAAATACAAAAAATACAATACAAAAATTTATAAATTGTTTGATTTTCGCAAAAAAAAAAAGGATTCTCAATTATTTTCTTTATTTTAAAAAAAAAAGAAAAGGAAACAAACATCCACACAATACGTTAAGAACTTTTAAAAGACGAAGCAATCGTTGTTAGCATTCTTACTTATAGGAAATTCGGTTATGGTAGTAAGGTTTACTTCATTAAATCCTCCACAAGGAGATTGGGCTGACAATTCACCTCCAGCCCCTCTGTTTGGAGGGTATACGAACCTAAAATGAGCATTCGCTGAAGAGACAAAAGCGAGTAAAAGGACAAGGAAAGAAGCAAAAGTTCTTGAGGTATTCATATCTTGATAATGAAATTAAGGAATTATCGTGAAAAAAAATAATAAATAAAATAAATAAATTTATTTTTATTTATAGTAAGGAAGCATCCTCTGGGGGAGAATTTATATATTTTGAGGTGAAAGAAAACAATATTAATTTTTGAATGTCAAATGATCGAAGTACAAAAATTTTTTAGTGTAGATTAGGTTCAGATTATCTCGAGATCGTGTTCATAAAATTAAATTAAGATTTGCGCCGTTCTAGAGAAGTTTCCAAAGAATCATGTATGACAATAATATTTTATATCACATTAGTATTATTAATATCACAACTATGAAAATCGTTGGTTCTGTAGATAGCTAAATTTTTTTTACCAGATAAATTTTACTATTTCATTTTTTGAATTCCGTGCAAGATATTTTAGTAGTAAATTACAGTCAAAGTTCATTAATATTTTTTATTATATTAGACACACAGTCCGTAATTTTGAAAAATCGTGCAACATAAATGATTGGTTGTCAAAAATATTCGTAAGCAATGTTTATATCATCATTCAAATATCAAAAATTATTAATTTATTTTTTAATTTATTTTATTTTATTTTATTTTTTTTTTTTTAGCAAGATTAGGTTAATCTCGAGTTGAACCAAGTAAATAGTACTCGTTACAAGTAAAAGAATTTTGCTCCTGAAAATGTAAAAAATTAACAAAAGTTCCACTTTTGTATCCATTTAAATTTCTTTGCATAAAATAAGGTGTCAACAATTATCTATCGTTCTGTGTAACATTACAAATGAAATATAAAAATAGATGTGTATTATTTGTATAACGATATTTTCTTAAAAGTTTTCTGTGCTCATGTTATATCTCCTATGATTCCTATTATTTGAATCACAAAAAAATGATTTCAAAGGACATAGATTTGCGTTAAGCAAATCAGTTTTTTTTTTTCACCAAGTATATATTATATAATCTAGAAAAGAGGCTATGCGTACTGGTTATAATATTTTGAAGCAAACAGTTTCGAACGTGATAATACTGTGATATCGTAATACAAATTTTTTGTTGATCGTTTTTTTGAAAACTCCCCAATAAGGTTATCGACGGAAGATCGATCTCACCAACAGGACGGTTTTGCCCGATCTTCCCGATCGGTAAAAGATTAAGTTTTTAAAGAAATCCGATACTAATTTAATGACTTTTTTATATAATAAAAGAAAGAAAAAGGTGAAAGAGAAAAAAAGATGTAAAGCCAGAAAAAAAAAATTTAATAGAAAAGCGAAACTTTTCACTTTTTTCTAATGTAATTGGGTTGTAAGATCTTCAAAATCGATAATTATGATAACGAAAAATTTATGAAGTTCCACTACATCCTATTGTTTATTTTGGGTATTTAACAAATTGTACTTCGCATATGGGCGCTTGTTAATATTGTGCAAAGTTGGCTTATCAAGTATGTGCATTCAAGTATGTGCACTTGTCAATAAATCAAAACTGAAAATTTTCCAGTTTACCCCTTTCGACTCGAGTACAAATAAATAAAGTATGACATTTTAATTATAAGAGTATCTTTTTTTTAAAAATTAAAATAATTTTTAAATTATAAAAAAAGATTTGCACGGCTAAAGAATTAATTGATACAAACGAAAATTCCATACTTTTATAATATAAATCTTGACCGTGAAATATCTGCGCAAAAAAAGTACAAAGAACTATAATTTCAGGGTAAGACATCTTTTATTTCAAAAAAAAAGTCACCTTAATATTTTTCTTTACTATAAATTTAACAGTAACTTTTCACCAAAATTAAAAACTAATTAAAAACCTAATGTTAATGATAAGTTCAAATTTTGATTACAATATTTTAGTTTCAAAATGTCGTGGATCTTACCGATTAATTAAGTTCCTACATTTATTTTACACATATTTTTCAGAGTCAACTTGACAACTGCGTACCAAAAATCTAATGTTGTTTTATGAAAGAATGAGCTCTTGAATCAGAGATACCCACGAAAGCCGATTGAGCGTTTATGATAGTTCTTTTGCCAAACAAACATTAAATAAATATATTATAAAAATAAAATTTTGATCTATTGACCAATTTATCCATTATTTGCAACAGATACAATTATCACTTTAGTGACGTTTAGTAAATGCAAACAAATAAAATAATTAAAAAAAATTATAGTTTTTTTAAAGGTAGTTAATTAAATTTTTTCTTATTGCAAAATCTATTATTACACAAATATAATAAGTATATTTTACATTAATTAAACTTTTTTATAAGAACAATTCTTTAACTTTATAACAAATAAATCTTCCTTTTAATCAAGTTTAAAAAATTTGTAATACAAATTTATATTTAATGTATTGATTAATTTTTTTATTATTAGTAAAATTTATTAATCTATTTAATTAAATGTTTTCTTAATAATATTATTATAAATTTTTTATATAACAATTAATACAATTAATTCATTAAAAATAATATCTTATATAATTTATTAAGAAATTAATATATTTAATAAATAATTTAAAGAATAATATTATGAGTAATTAATTTTAACTTTTATAAATAAATGTAATAGTAAATAATTAAAAAATTTTAAAAAAATAAACTATAATTTAATTAATTAATTTATTAATTTTTAAAAATTTAAAGATAAAATTATATTTAATCTTTTAATTAAAGTATTTTTAAAATTTAATATATTAAATAACACATTAGTTAATTGTATAAATTTATATTTAAAAGATTTAAATTATAAATACTATAAATTTAAAATTACAAAAATTTTAAGACATAATTTAAATAATTTTTTACTATTACTATTATTAATTAAATATATAAATAATAAAGTTAATGATTTAATAAAAAATTTACTTCAATTATATAATTAAAATATTTTTAAATGTATTTTCTTAAAATCATAATGAAAAATTAAAAAAATATATATTTAAAAAGAAAATTTTGATATAATTTTTATATATTTTAAGTTCTATGAAATTATACTTTAAATAATATATTATATATGTATTTAAGAAGAATGTACTATATTTAATAGATTTAATTACACTAATATAAACCTATAAGCTTAAATTGTATTTTAAATATCTATTATCTGTTTATTTAATATTTAAATTTAAATAAATTACTATAATATTATGAAATATAATATAAATATATTAAATCTTTATAATTTATGAATAATTATTGATTTAAAGACTATTTTCAAATTTGCAGATCTTTATTAATATTCTTAAATGATTATCTAAATACTACTTATTCAAATTATAGGTAAAATTAAATAAAACAATATAAGCTTAATCAAAAAATAAAAACCTAAAAGAACAAATTTTAATAAAATAAATAAAGATATAAAAAAAATTAAATTAATAAAATAATATTATAAATTATAAATTATTATATTATAGATTGTTTCATATTTAAAAATTTTTGTTCTTATTTTTTAAGTTCGTTTTCAATTTATATTATTTTTTATCTTATTCAATATAAATATAATAATTTTTAATTGTAAACTAATATAAAGTTTTAAAAAATTTATTATTAATTTAATATTAAAATAATATTAAAATGAGATTAATCTAATATAATCTTAAAACAAAAAAAAATAATTTAATTAAAATTAATTTTATAATAAATTTAATATTAAAATATAAGGTAAATATTTCTAATATTTTGGAAATTATTATTTAAAAAAAGAACAAAATATCATTTAATTAATTTAATTGAATTTTTTAAAAATTATTTTATTTATATATAAAGTATAATATAAAATAAAATATATAATTTTCTTATAAAAAAATCAAAGATCAATTATTATATTTTATAAATGTTTAATATTTTCAATTTATTTTATCTTATTACTTAATAAATATAGAAGTTTTGCTATTAAAATTAGATTCTAAGATCTTTTAGCAATAATGAGACTTTTAATTCATATTATTATACTTTAAAGTTAATTTTGAATATATTAAAAATTAGTTATCAAACTAACAATATTTTTATAATAAAATTTATAATATTTTTTAAATAAAAACAAAAAAAAATTACATTAATAGTAATTTTTATATTAATTTAAATTAAAGTTTTGAAAATTTTTTAATAAAAATATTTTCCTTATAAAAGCTAAAAATTTTAATTTTTATTTATTTTTATATTATTAAAAAAACTTTTAAAATATATAAATTTATATTAAAATATTTATTTATATATTTATAAAAAAATCATAAATTTAAAGTTGAAAATTTGTATATATTTAATATTTTAATTATTAAAAATAATAAATTTATTATAAATCTTATAATGTATTTTAACTAAAAATTAAAAAAATTGTAAGATTTTATGTAGAATTTTACATAATAATTGATTGAAAATCATGATTAAATTTGAATGAAAATCATTATCATTTAAGGGATAGTATATTAAATGAATTTTATTAGGTTAAATTTTTAAAGGCAATTAACACTAATTAATAAAGCAAGCAATTAGATTAGCAAAAAATGCTTAAATTTTATATAATATTAATCAAATAATCTAAAATTAAATTTTATAGAAATAATCAATATAAATTTTAAAAATGATTTACAAATGCTACAAATGATTGACATATGAGAGGTAGTTAATAGAAAAGAGAAAATTTAAATTTTAATCAAAATTTATACTATTGAAATACTTGGTTGATCTCGATCGTATGCACAAATTCAGATTAATAATAAAAATTAACAAAAATTTTGGATTTTCACTTTTCTACTGACCATTTCCTATATATTAATATTATAATCATATTTCAAGTATAATTTTAATAACAAAGTTTCAAGTATTATAATAATATTTTATAAAATATATTTAATAGTAAAATTTTAGTTTATCATTACATGTTTTAAAATAATTTAATATTTGTATAAATAATTATTATTGTTTTATTAATCTCACATATATTATTTTATAAATTGATTTACTTAATATATATTTTAATGTAATTTTTTATTAGCTAAGAATATTTATTATGATATAAGTATTTTTGATTATTAATTACATAAAATATATTACTAGTCTTAGAATTCAATTTTAATAGTTTAGCTTCTATATTATCTATTTAAATCTTATTTCTAATATTACAAAAGAATACATAATAGATTGTTAATAAGTTTTATTTGAAATAAAATACAAGATTTTAATGAATATATTATTAAAAATTAATGCTATTTTATTTAAAGTAAGATAAGTTTTACATTATACTAAATAATTGGTATTTGATAACCTTTTTTAAATTTAGTAAGGTTTATTGATTTTTTCTTTTGTTTATAAATAATTTTTTTATTTTAGCCTAAAAATTTTCAATTTGATAAAGATTTAAACTTTAGATAGATAAGAAAAGAATATGCAAATTCTTTTTTACATAAAATGTAGCTTTATATTTCTAAAAAAATATATCTTAATTTGAAAACATATAATATATTATAGATATAATATAGGATAATACATACAAAAATCATGTTGCAGAACTATATAAATCATATGATCAAAACCTGATTTTTATACGTAATAATCCATATATTATAGGTATAATATATTATATTTGCAAAGTATTTAAACATGTATAATACTAGTTACTAATCCTTATATTGACATAAATGATCATATGGGATAAGTGTTGGGAAAAGTGATCAAATTATAAAAAAACTTTTTTAAAAATAATTAAAGTTCTGATTTAAATGATAAAAATTGTATCTATTTTACTTAGAAATAAATTTTTGAAAAAATTTTCAATTTGGTCTCTTTTCTTAACACTCATCCCATATGGAAAGTTTGCTAGAAAAATGGGACTCTGAGCATTTTTTATTAAAATTTTAATTTTTATTGCATTTTAATATTTGATAATATTAGATTAAAATGCAATAAAAATTAAAATTTAATAAAAAATGCTCAGAGCTCCATTTTCCTAGCAAACTTCCCATATATCTTATTAAAAAGCAATCCTAATATATGTAGCTAAGACTATATTTAATTATAATTGAAATATAGGATAATATATTCTTTAATTGATTTTTTTTATATTTTATCAGTATAGTTTTATTAAAACTAAATGAAAATTAACTTATAACTTTTCTTAAACTTTTTTATTTTATCTAACTTTCATCATATTTTAAACTATATGTAAACTGTATCACTTTATTTTTAGTATGATAAAAGATTTATATTACATAATATAATTTTTAAGTTTAAATGAATAAAAAATATAATAAATAATTTCACAAAAATATTTTGTTTATTTTACTTTTAAAGTATTTTAAAGCATATAACTATTAGTTTATATTTTATTATTTAATATCAAATGTATAAGCTATTTATGCTAATTATTGTTAATGAAGTATATCAAATATAATCACTAAGATCAAAACTTATAATATATATAATTATATTCTGCATACTATTTTAATATATTAAAAATTGTATTTTTTTTACATTCAAAATTTCTGCAATTTTTATATAATCATTATATTAATAACAATAAAATATCATTTCATGTTATTTTGTACTATATTCATTTTTATTTCTTTTATTTTTTTTGAGTGTGAAAAAATAAGTATTCATATGAAATATATGATATTATATGGATTAAAAAAGTTTTAAAAAGCCTTAAATAGTCTTGAAATTTTAAAAACAAATTATTAGTTTTAAAAATTAATTTTTTTTAATATTATAATTATAATTAATTTTTTAATTAAAATTACTTATTAAAATAAATTGAAATTTCTTTTTAAAATTTAAAAAATCTTTAAAATATTAGCTAGATTATAAGATCAAGTCTTAAATTAAATATTTTCTAATTATTAAAAAATTATTTATTTTAAATTAATAAAAAATTTATTTAATATAATAATTAAGAAGATAAATTTATTATTAAAAAATTTAATTAATAGTATATAAATAAAGAATTATCTTTAAATTTATAAAGACTTATTAGACTTTTTATAATTTTATCAATAATAATATTATGTAAATAAAGATTATAAATAAAAATTTAAATGTAAATCATTTTCTTATTTTTATTATTAATTCCTTCAAAAAGTATTCTAAACTTTAAATATTCTTGATTAAGTATTTATTCTTAGTATATATTTTATTTATATATTATTATATTATTAATTTAGCTATCTTTTTAAATAAAAGTTAAATCTTAGATTAAAAATATTTATTTTTTAATATATAATTTTATATTAAAAAAATTATATAAATTATATAAATATCATTTATAGGTATATATAGGTATAATAGATATATAATAATATATCTATAATTTGAGAAATTTAATTAAAATTATTAAATTGATTAATTTATATATTATATTTAAATACTAAATTATTTTTAAATTTCTTATAATATATAATTAATATTGCTTAAATATAAATTATTTAACTTTAAAATTTTTTTTTATAGATCTAATATTATTTAAAATTATAATATTAATAATAATTATTAAATTAAATATTAAAAGTAATTTTTAAATATTAAAATTATTGTTATATTAAAGATTTAGAATATTTTATATAATTATTTTAAAAGTAATTATAATTTTAATGATAATATAGTAATAATAAATATATTAATCTGTAATAAGTTAGATAAATATGAACTAAAGTTTTAATAAATATTTTTATATTAAATTTATTTAATAAAATTAAAACTTTTAATTAGTTAAATATAAAACTCAAATTTTAAGTAATATTAATAAAATTATTGTTATTATTAAAATCTAATTCTAATTAATAATAAAATTTTAGTTAGAATTAATAATTAGGTTTTTATTTTTTGTGCATCTACACGAAATGTAGGGGATGCGTAAAAATATGAAATGATTATCAAATTTATTTTTTTTTATGCATGGTATAAAAATTTTACGATGCATATTTTTTCTTATATGCACCCACTTTAATAATATAAAATTAATTATATTAAAATACAACAAAAATACATGTAAAGCAGCAATATAGCATAGTATTTGATATAAACTCAATAAGAAAGTAAAAACTTTAATGCATTCTGGCGACCAAAGGGAGCCATTAAGTTAATCACACTTCTTGCCTTCTTTTCTTCTGACCAGGATTTGATGAACACATTGCACGATTATGTCTCACATTATTACATAAACCACACTTATTCTGAGTTCGATTATCAGCATTAGAGGTTTCCAAAGGTCCTTTAAATCTTGCAGTTCCTGCTGGCCTTCCTTTAGGACATCTGATTAAAGGATTTCCAATTTTATTAACGTTTTCTTGGTCAATTTTACTTGAATCTGTTTGATCAACATTTTGGTTCAATTGTTCAAATTCAAGTGCTTCTTTATTTTTGTTATTAATATATGTTTCAAGTAAACTAATAAATAATTCATCACAAGACTTGCAAGCAATCTGATTAGCTTGTTTTATTAATCCCTGTATGTTAATATAGTATAAATATTATTTATGAATAGAAACATATAAAGTATTAATATGAGAAATTGAACCAGCATCCATTGAATCAAAAAAATCAAAAGAACTGTTAAATTCCGAGTGTGAAATCTTTTCAAACTTTGAAACAGAATAAAATGGGCGATTTTTGAAATCCAGTTGAGCTGGAATGATCCAGCATAAATTGAGAAATCCAATGTGAAATTGAGCTTGTAGAGTTCGTAACATTACACAGAAGTAATATTTACAGACAATACCACGAGTTACTAAAGATAAACAGGAACATTTGTATATTCCATTATTTAACAAGATAATAAGATGATGTATTCCAGAAAATGTTATATAATTAACTCCCCAAATACTTCTAATAGACGAATTGTTACAGGTTGATAAAAGTTGCTGAAATGTTATTTGTCAAATTTCTTGATTCTCAATGAATCCATCAGCAAATGACCAATCCTAAAAATTAAATTAAGAAGTTAGTCTAAATTCATATTACATAAAAAAAATACAAGAATATCAACCTGTAATGTTTAATTATTTATATAAGTCTGATCCAATAATTTAGCATCGTAACTAAATGCCATTTCCATTTCGTTATAGTGAATTTTTTGTATTTGAGGTGAAGTAAATAATTTAAGTTCTTCAATTATATTAGCAAATGCACTTGAAACAAGAGTTGTAGACTGAGTACATGGAAGAGTATTCTGCCAATTAGCATATTCATTACTATCTTGTTCTTCTATTAATCTTTCTTCAACTGTAAGAAATAAATCAATAAGTGTAGTATTTGAGTTATGTAAATGTCATTTGAAAGTAACATTAACTGATTCACAACGGGAATTTGATTGTATATCTATAGTAAAAACATTATTGCTGAATGCACGAGCCTAAGAAGCTTTAGATGGATAAAGACTTCTTTTAAGATAATTAACTGCATTAGGATACTTATCACATAAAGCTAACCATCTTTGTTCAAAAACCTCCTTATCTAAACTATTACGGCATTCATAAAAGTCCT
>CAMKVN010002119.1:0-14925 GCA_946474995.1 Funneliformis geosporum
TTTTTCTACGTTTTTTATACGTTTTTTAAACGTATTATTTCCGTATACTTTCCTTATACTGATTATTTATAGGGTTAATATTTTAGAAGATAACCTACAAAAATGAAATGCTATTTCTCGAATGGTTGGTGTAAGTTGATAATTGTGATTATTGTTAAAAGAATTAACTTTTACAATACTGCTTATTTTTGAAAAGATGACATTAAGTTTTTAAGGACAGGAGATTTGTAAAGAATAAGCATTATAATGTTTAGTTAAATCAGAATTGACTTGTAGATTATAGGTGCCAGACTTAGCATATTCATATATGACTTTTGTATTATTCCACTTTGATCTTTTTCGCTTGTTCTGATTATAAAATTAAAACTTTCTTTTAATGTAAAATTACTTATCCAAATCTTACACTCTTCCTAACTAAAGAAAGTTAGTTCAGATTCCAAAGGTTTTAACATATCATCTTGCGAAAGGTCATTTTGCGAAAGGTCAGTTGGAGAATCAACTTGTGAAGGATCTTGTAAATGGTTATCTTATGGTATAACTAGTTTATAGAATTAGACAGAGACTTGTAGGTAATATATCGTTGCAATATAATTATCCTATAGAAGTATTATACGAAGGTAGCTTGAGAATATAAACGATAATAATACAAATATTTATCATGTGACTTATCAGAGTAGCGAAATCACTTTAAGCTTCACAATTATTTTCGCATTTTTTATATGACATTCTTCTTACAAATAAAATATAACGAAAGGCAAAGAGCAAAAGGCAAAGAAAAAAGAAAAGAGCAATAACAATTGGCAAGATCAATCGATTCTATTGTTATTGAAACAAAAGCGATTGATTTATTAAAAAAACGTGATACCAATTTTAGTCTAGTGTTCATTTATATAAATAAGAAAATCAGTTTTATTATTTAATATAGTGCGACACTTTATACAAATAAGAAATAATCTATTATTTATAAACATGTGACACTGAACCTGTGTCTGAACACCCTGTGTAAACTTAGAAATTTTCATTAATTTATTATAACTAATTATTAGGATAATTTAGCATAATATCTATATCATTATTTCAAGAAAAATGTAATAATGTTAAAATTTTTTACTTTTAATAATATATGTATAATATGAACTAATAATATCTAATAACAAAAAAATTTTGGCAAAAGAATTGTAAATAAATATATTTAAATAGATGAATACTTAAGGTATTTTTTTAAAAAAATGTTATATAAAATAATGGAAAAAGAATATCCTAAATATATATTATTAAAATTAGTTTATGCATTTAAGTAACAATCTATATAGTTTATGATAAATCATTTATAGTTTATATAAATTATAAGTAACTATTATATTTTATTTTTTTTAATTTATAATAAAAAATAAAATACCTAATTTTATTTACATTATATAAAAATTGGGCATTTACTATTTGTTTCTTTAAAATTATTATAACGATAAAGATAATAATATATAAATTTAAATTTAAAATTAATATCAATTAGAATTATACTCATTATATTTAATATAAAGATGTATAATAAATAAATATTATTATTATTATTTTTTTTTTTGCGTAAACATGTACAATTTATTTAAATTAAATACGAATGAAATTTATTTATTTTTCTTAACGTTGATTGGTGTTTGATATCGTTGAAACTTTACAAGAAATTCTATTTTATTACTATATTGTATTGTAAATTAAAGCAAGCTATAATCATTACTGTCCTTTATGATCTATTTAAAATACAAGGTTACAAAATTTACCTTTATTATATTGGAATGCTATTTAACATGATTATAAAGGATAACAAAGCAATCGTTTGGTAAGAATACCAATCAAAAGAGGAAACTGCCTGGAAAATCGAATTTACTTTTAAATTCCAAAATATGGTTCAGATTTAGTAATAAACTTTAATAACTTCATATTTTTTTTTTCTTCCTTTCAATTGGAGTCTTGGAAGTATAATCGATCATTAGCTACCTATAAAAACTTTTCAATAGTCACGATATATTATAGTGTAACTACATATATATAATAAGGTTTGGCTGAATATCTGGAATTTGCTTTTGCTTTCGGGTAATCTGAAAGTAACAGTTCAGATTTAAGAAAATGGGTGCTACAATCGCATCTCATGTGGTTTTCAATGGATTTTTTTTTAGATTAATTTTTTTTTTTTTGAATGACAAGTTATTTTCAAACTTCAATTTTCTCATTTAGAAAAAAATAAAGGTTTCTTTAAACGGATTCTTAACAATATAATCTATTCTATTAATGAATTAGATAGAATAATTAACGATCAATCGGATCGGAACAGCTTCTGTGACCCATTGGATATGTTTATGTAATCTTGCCGATCAATTGATTTTGTAATACCCCATTTATAATTATATTTATTTGTTGATCCAAAAAATTAATTGCTCTCTCGATTTTTAGATTTTAATTAAAAAAAAAATGAATTCAAAAACGGATAGGATGGTAATAGATCAAGAATCAGATTTGAAAGTGGTATTACCTGGAGATCCTATTGAATTGAAAAAAAAAGAATCTTTGAAATTAGGTCCAGGTTTAACGCAAACCCAAGATTCCATAATTTGTATTAAGGCTGGTATATTGAATCATTCTAAAGATGGAAAAAAAGTGTGGGTTGAGAGTAATCAAAAAAGAGTATGTAAAAATTTATATATTTTTTTTTATCAAATCGACTTGATGAATTTTTTTTTTTAAAAAGAAAAAGGATTATAGTATATTCCTGTAGGAGGAGAATCGGTTCTTGGAATCGTTACTTATAAAGGTGGAGAATTTTATCGATTAGATATTGGTAGTGCACAACAAGCTACATTGTCCAATACAGCCTTTGAGAATGCCACCAAAAAGAATCGACCGATTTTAAATGTAAGTGACAAAATATAATCCTTAAAAAAACTCACGAGTTCCATGACGCGTTTACTTTCTTCGTAATGTCATGTTTAGATTGGTAGTTTAGTGTACGCAAGAGTATCTTCTGCAAATAAAGACATGGAGCCGGAGCTTGAATGTATTAACCCATCAACAAATAAAGCGGATGGATTTGGAGAATTAGAAGGTGGATATGTGATTAAATGTTCTCTAAGATATTGCAGAAAGTAATTCTCATTCATACTCTTTATGTTGTTTTTATCATTTCATACTTTCTAACCAATGATTGGATTTTTTAAATTTAAACGATAGGTTATTATTAAATGAAAATTCGATATTATCATTATTAAAAATATTAGAGCAAAAATACGAATTTGAAATGGCGATTGGAATGAACGGTAAAATTTGGATAAAATCAAAGACTATTAGTGATACTATTATTTGTTGTAATATTATTAAACGTGCCGAAAGTTTGAATAGTAGTAATACTAATGCTGATGAATTTAAAAGATTACTTAAGATATTTAGATAGAATAGAAATTAAAATGCGATCAACTTGCTTTTTTTTTTTTTTTTAATAAAATGCATATTCGTTCTTTTATATCTTTACATAATAATTTTTTTTTTTGACAAATTCTAAAATCTATAAAGTATAATTGAAATGTATGTACATATATATATATCTATAAATATTGAATTAAAATATCTTAAATGAAGTTATATAAAATAACTTTAATGATTATACAGAAATATTATACAAGCAAACTTTTAAATGTAACAAAAGCAAAAAAAAAAAAAACTTGCTCTTGTCAAATAAGCAATTAATTTCAATAAAGAAAAAAATTAGTAATATTGTTGTAGTTGTACTAATTACATATTATTGTCCAGTAATCTGTTTATATTCAAAATAACTTAATTAATCACTTATTTAGTTATATAAAGAAAAAAGGGGAAGTTAAAAAATTTATTGAATTTGAAAGGGTTTTTTTTTTTCATTTCATTCAAACAATAATTAATGTAAAGATAAAAAAAAATGGGGTAAAAAAAAAAAAAAGAAATTTCTATACAAATGTTACAAGCCCAATTTTTTTTTCCTTACACTAAAAAATCCTCTTCCAAAGGTTCAAAGTCCAATATAATAATAATAATAATAATCTAACTACCAATGAAAAATTAAACAACTCGGAAAATAAAATATTTATAACTTTCAAAATTTTTGTGAATAGGTTTTTGTTTTCTCTTAAATAATTTTCTCTGATTCTCATTTTTCCACTATGCTACGTCGACAAATTGGACATTTGTCGGAATTTTTGAACCAGGAGTCGATACAATCTTGATGAAAATCGTGCGAACAAGGCAAATCTCGGAGCATATCATTGCTTTCATAACCTGTTAAACATATCGTGCACCTATAGAAATTGATATTGTGTTAATTAAAATGCCTTAAAATAATTATGTAATGTGGTCAATTTCCCGTACCTTTCTTCAGCAGTTTTGCTCTTGCCCGCTATAAATGTTTTTGCTGGTAGGGTTTTTATGACATCTTCGGAAACGCCCTTAGGTTTTGCATCACCGATACGTTCACATAATCGAAGTAAACCTTCGTAGCTGGAGTCAAACTCATCCTCATCCTAAAATAAATAGGAAAATTAAAATTAAAAAAGTTGAATTAAAAAAAACTCTTCAAATTACAAATAATTCAAGTAATTACTAGATAATTATCCGGATTTGCTGCAATACCATTGCTAGATAAGAATTTTGAGATTATTATATTATTACAATTAATTAAAATGATTTTGCAATGTTTGAATTTTGAAAAATCGAATGCGCACCCCCAAACCGGCCATAGATCCAAAAAGTCTTCCAATTCTATTTCACCTGAATCAATAAGATTCCCCAATAAAGGATAATGTGGGATAAAATGATGGTGTAGATAATTGCTTGCACTACTTGACCTTCCACCATTTCTAGATTGACTACCTCGTGAGTGACCTCGACTTCGAGGTTCGTTACCTCGTTCTTCATGGTGATGACGCTCATGGGATAAAATTTCTGGTAACCTTGCGGTTCCACGCGTTGATATGTTCCTTCTAGAAGATTCGTTCCGTGATGATGATGATGAACCCGAAGTTGTTTCTCGACGATTTGTAGTAGAACGGGCTATGTATGTATCAAAAATTAAAACTCAACGTTATTGAAAATTTTTAAATTATTTGAAACCCTTATTAAATATACCTCTACTAGCACCAAGGAATCTAGCTAAAACATTCTGTTCATCAATCTAAAAAATTAAACATCATCAAATTTAATAAAATATAAGAATGCAAAAAGATTATGTATACAAGACTTACAGTGTTTTGAATACTACTGTACTCATAAGCTTGCATTCTTCTCGCTATTTGTTCGTCAGCAGACAATGAACCGTCATTTGTAGAATTAGCTCTTACTGCTGTAGCTGCAGCTAATGCTGCCAGCGTTCTAGAACGAGTAGGATCGATTGTATTATTATCTTGACGTGGCTCGTGACGCCTAGGAGGCCTAAATTGAGCACGAACTGCAGGGGCAGATGTTGTTACATTCACTTCACTGTCTGAACTTTCCGGTAATTCAGTAAGGTTGTCCTGTTCTTCATCACTTCCAAGTATCCTAGCAACTTCTTGTATAGCAGTACTAAAATTTGTATTATTATTATTATTATTGTTGTTGTTGTTGTTGGTGTTGTTATTATTGTTATTATTATTACTAATATTATTACTATTACTATTACTATTTCTTTGATGAATCATCGCACTACGACGGTTAAAGTTCGGATTTGGCATGATTGGTCTTGTCAGTATCTCTGCACGTCCTCTTGGATCTCGAGATGTCCATCTAGAGGTTGTTGAAGATGACGTTGGTGATGCCCTTGAAGCCTGTGATAAACCCGAAATATTATTTGAATGGTGATGAGGCCTCCTCTCTGATTGTTGAATTACTTCAGGATACATAAATGTTATATCTGGACTAGCAGGAGCAAAATTAATACTATAACCTTGTTGTTCTTCACCATTGTGATTAGATGTAGAAGTAGGCCTTCGTGGCTCGACAGGTTGAGGGACTGAGTGATTAAAGTTCCTTCTTGAAGGAGCAAACGTCCGATGATAAAAGAAAGGCGGTGGTTGTGATTGAGATTGTAAACGAGGATATGTAGGTTCATTTGATGGAGTCGCAACAATTGCAGACGAAGATCGCGAATTCGAGAAAGCTCTCGTACGATTTGATGAATAATGTCCTAATATATTTGGAGGTGATGATATAGGTGTATGATCATTTTCTGGTGAGAAACCAATGAATGAAGTCATATTTCCTGCCGATCTGTTGTTACTGGGCTGTGGTGGAGATGAAGATAACTGTGTTGACCTTAAATTTTGATTTGGTCTACTCGATATATCTCTAATAACAGGCTCCAGAGACCCAAACTGTATAGATTGTGAGAAATTTGGTTGCGATACACTGGACCAATCATTTGAAATTGATCTAGCCCGTTTTCTTGAGGAAGTGGTATCATATGAAGTAGATGAAGAAGTTCCATCATCATCATCATCATCACCAATTTCTTGTGACTCTTTTGGAAAACCAAATCTCAGTGGACTTTGCTTTCGTTGATTTGATGCGGAAGATGATGCTGACGAAGCAGATGATATCGATGACGAAGCAACAGTCGCATCAGTACTATTAGGATAAATTGGAGAAGGATGATTAACATTTGGAAATCTAAATATGCTCTGGGATGAAGGTGGCGAAGAGAAATGATCGGGAAATGAAGAGATATTAAGTCTATTATTAGTATTAGCATCATAAGTTCTTGTAGGAGAGGAACCATTCCTTGAAGGATGTATTGGCAAATATCTATTCAAAAATGGTAAAGAAGGATCCGATCCAATTGACCTATTACTTATGTTAGAAGTAGATAACGATGAGGTAGGAATTGAAGGATTGCTAGGGACCAATTGTATTGGAGGTAAGAAATTACTATTGTTGTTGTTATTACTATTAGGTGATCCATTGCTATTTCGATTTATGTTAAAATTATTCACATTTTCAAATGTTTGTATGTTTGAATTATTAATGATTTGTTGTTCTTCTTCTTCATTATCTTCTGATTCAGTTTCTGAACTACATACATCCATTTCATCATCGTCATCTTCATCTTCTGTGGTGGTAAAAGAAGTAACATGATTATGATAATTATATTCTCTTTCTTCGATTTCCTCTTCGCTATCGGTTGCACCCTCCATTCCTCCCTCACTGTCGTCTTCAAGGTTAGATTCGTTGGAAAAAGGTGGTGTACCAGAATATCCTTGTTCGTTATCTGAGTCACCTGCAGTAGTTCT
Organism: Funneliformis geosporum; assembly: GCA_946474995.1. Taxonomy (NCBI): domain Eukaryota; kingdom Fungi; phylum Glomeromycota; class Glomeromycetes; order Glomerales; family Glomeraceae; genus Funneliformis; species Funneliformis geosporum. The sequence goes on from CAMKVN010002119.1 coordinate 7,284, forward strand.
AGCGTAAAAATGGAAATTTCTTTGGGCAGAATTGACATAGGGATATGTGTCGCTAACTCCAGAGTGCGACATTATTACAGCGGAGAAAAGTGGTTGACCAAGCCTTTTATTCAAAACAAACAACAAAAAAAAAAAAAAAACGATAAAAAAATAAACAATTGCAGAGAGAAAACTATTGAAAGATTAACACGACTTTTTAAAAAGAAACTAGTTTCGTTTTATATTATAACACGTCTTTTTTTAAGAGAATTTTGTAATGAACAAAACTATACAAATTATAAATACGGAAAAAGTATGAAAAGGCTTTAAGGGCTGAACACACTGCTGACGGGGAAAAAAAATATTTGGGGCCTATTTATAAAGGGAGGACAGGTTGAAACAACTTCTTCTTATATAACAGAAATAAGAAATAACGACGTAATCTTAATTATTAATATTATTTCGGCTTTTGTCTTGCTGAATTTCACCGTCTCAGAGTTTAGTCAAAAAAAAAAAAAAAAAAATAGCTTTTTTTTCCCTTTTTGTCAGAGTTTATTAAGAATATTAGTAATAATGTTCACAGGCTGTCTATCGTATTCGATTTGCTTTTTTTTTAAGTATTGTGTTCTGTGTTATGAAAGTTAAGTTTGTGATAAAAAAAGAACAAAGTTTGAAAAGAACAGTTTAAGAACAAATAACACGGCAAAAGAATAAAAAGTACAAATACGTACACGCAAATAGATAAATAAGAAATAAAAAAGCTAACCAAGACAAATATTAAAAAAAAATAGAATTCCGTGAAGTTTCAGGCAGGTCGCAAGAATTTAAGGATGGGAGAAACCGTGAAGGAAACTTGTTGAACATTGGTGCCTTCTATATATAATTGATAAAAAAAAAAAAAAATTAAGAAAATGTAAAAAATCTACGAATGAATATATTTGATCTGATACGATGGGACCTGTGATATAGTGATAGTATAATAATTTTATATATATATAAGCATGATTTTCTCATATTTTTTTATATATTTTTTAAGAAAAAAATACAGGAAAGAAAGGCATACAAGAAAAAAAAAGTGAACACTAGTTGCTAATTGGGAGAACAGTTTAAACGTTTTACGCAAACAACTATTAACGTAGTACTAGGCAACTATCGGCATATTTGACAATCCAAAGAAAAAATTAGTTATAATTTTTTTTACAATTTATAATTTAAATTTTTTTTCTTTCTTATGACAACAATAATGAATCTTAAAGTATATAAAGCCGGAATTATTATTTCATTTCAAACACCAGAGTTTTCTTTAAGCAACAAAAGCTAAACCGGGCATGTGTTTATGCAAATAAAAGCTCAACTTGTCCAATCCGAGCAAATCACATGATCGGCTTATATGACCGTAGGAGAGTATCACGTTAATTAAGAGCGAGGTGTAAGAAAGAAGATTATGGCAGCACTGAATGGGATGAAAGATTTTTAAACCAAAAAAAATAAAATGAAAAGTTTAAAAGTAAAGGTGGCATGTGAAGACATGAACTGATACTTTTCATTCTAGACTTCATTCCTCTTAAATAATTTCTTCCTTTGTTTCTTTTGAAGGAAAGGGGAAACGTCATTTGATGGAACCACAACATAATCGTCAAGGTACGATACATATCTATACCATATGTAATTAATTCGCATTCATCCAATTATTTCGGACTTTCGTTTTTTTCGAGCCGAGTCTTGTTCATTCTATGAAATTATAGAGAATTTTTTAACTGAGAAAAAAATAAAAAGCAGGCAACTTGGCTTCCTACATTTAAAAATATTTGTCCATGAAATTTTTTAGCTATTTCTTTAGTAAATTCCCCCCCTCCCCCTTTTCATTAACCGACTTCGGAATCAACGTTTCGGTGATTGATCAGCCAATCTTGGTTCCATGAAACAATAATAATAAATTCAAATTGAAAAAAAAAAAAATATTTACATTTTTAATTAATATCTGTATAAATTATCGTTATAAATAATCTATTTTAATGATATTATCAATTTGTTATCTCATCTTATGATTTCAGTTTGTTAACGATTTGATTTTCTTTTATAAGCAATTCTTCCGTTTCTCTTTTTTTTAAAAATAAACTTGTGAAATAAAAAAAGTAAAGTCAAAGCCTCATAATTATATAAGAATAAATAACCGCAGTAATTGTCGATGGAAGAACTCAGCCGAAAAATAAAAAATCAAGTTCATTCATTCAATTGGTTACACATTATTTTATTTTTGTTTCAAATCTTCGCCCCAACAAATTCCTGTTCATAGCGGTTGATTTACACAATAGTTTGGCTACATATTCCGTTATGAATTCCGTGTCGGTGTGCCAATTCTTGCTGAAAACGGGAATTATCATACGGGAAACGAAAAAAAAATTTTTTTTTATATATATATATATATATATATATAAACACTGCAGAATTGTCATTTTTGGCGCATCAAAAACCATCTAAATATACAATAACTTTCATTATAACAATTTTATAATTTCAGATGTTAAAAATGTTAAAAATGCCTCGTTTGGTAAGTTCTTGTCACGCACAAAGATAAGCCACCCAACTACCAAAAATTCAAATGTTTGTCTTGGTAACATTTATCCAAAGATTATCATTCATTTCTGACCAAAGTTCTAAACATTTTTGCCAAACGTATTGAATATTCTATCCTTAATTTATCTTAATGGTTTTGGATTACTCTTTATCTTGTATATTTATTTATTCATTAAAATAAATCATTTTATATTTGGTATTTTATAATTGACGACGTCAGCAATATGTACATTTATACGTCATTCGCAATAAAATTTTTCCGCTTATCTTTTAAAAAGTTATTTTGCCATATAAAACGCGTTCTTTCTCCCGTAACGTGAACGTTTTTCACTCTCTCCTGTTTATATATATAAAAAACTAACTTCTGCGAGTTTGTAAAGCACTGAAGTCCGGATCACCTTTTTTGTTTGTTTCTAAATGTCTGAATGAATTTAAATCAAAAATTTCAAAAGAAGAGATTCACATAGATCGGAAATAAGCGGTGTGGTAGGAATTTTCTCGTTGCTACACATAAGGTTTCTTAATACCAGTGTTAAAGCAAAACTGCTGGTCTCCCTGCCAATATGGGATGAAAAATTAAGGACTTACTAGTTGAAATGTTGCTAATCTAATTCTCCAAAATTTTCATCGACCTAACCTTGTAAATTTACTATGTGACCTTTCTTTCAGTAATTAGGATGATCGACGATGAATGCTTGGAATACAAATGCGATGGTATCAAGAAGATAAAGAAGGCTATTGTACTAGATGCGCACTCCTTTTACTTGGAAGTTGGCAATATTAACAGAATAAATTGATTTGTAGTCATGGAAGTGCTAGCGGCGTTAATTACAATTATACTTTAGGACATGATGATGTGAATCATAAGAGGAGGAAGATAAGAAAGAAGGAGGTTTCAAAATGTTTAATTTCCTTTCTTATTCATTACAATGTTGGGTAAGGGTAGAAATAGATGTCACTTATATTGATTATGAAGATAACATCTTTTAATTATTGAAGAAACAGAGTATCAACATTGAGCAGTTAAAAACAAAAAAAAAAATTTTTTAATATAAATAGAGAAGAATGAATTAAATTTATCCCAAATGATTAGATGAAAATAAACAATTAAAATTAGTTATGATATTATTACCCAATGTTGAAAATATGTATTAAAAGATATATTGCTTGCGTTTCATCATCTCATGCATTGTAACCTTCTTAGATTTCATACAGTATCCGGAAATGTTTTTCAATATTTTGTTGCATTAAAGAGCTTTCATTTGAAAGATTTGGAAGTAAAGACATGATGGTTTCAGCTGCGGCACGTGATTTAGGCTTGATGTTTGGTTGCGCAAAATTGGTCCTTATTGGATCATGATCTTATTCATAGGGAAACACGTTTCATAATAACCTCATTTCAGGAGGTATTGTAAGCTTGTACTACGAAATGCAAATGACCGCGCTGATTCCAAATTTGGAAATTGCGTCAGGAGATAGAGTTTTGTCGGGTTCGGTAAATCTTCCTTACATTTCACCACTTCTCAAGTCATGACTGAATATCAATCTCTTAAGAACCTTATCAATCGCTTAGAAGCCGCCACTTCTCGTCTTGAGGATTTGGGAACCTCTTCTGCTGCTGCTAATAACTTAAGTCGTAATTCGGCTGGTGGCCAACCTGCTGCACCTTCACTTGTATCTTCGCAAAGCAACGACGCGGTTGGTGGAGGTGAAGTTTCTCCCACTCTTGCTGCTTATGACGAACTTATTGAAGGCCCCTTGAAAAATTACCTTGAACGCTCAAAGTTGATTGGTGGTATTGTTGAAGACCAGGTAATTTTTGCGACTTAATTTATCCTAATGAATTCATATTCTTTTATTTTACCTTCAACTCAACTTTCAAAAATTTCAGAGCCACGCAGTTGAAGATCTCTTTATCGCGCAGCGCGATTTTATTTATATAACTACTCAAAGTTCAAAACCAACCGACGAAACCATTTTGGAGTTAATCAAACCTACTCGACTTTCTCTTGAAAAAGTTTGTGAGTTTAGAGAGAAAAATCGTCCTTCTCCTTTCTTTAATCACTTATCCACCGTTAGCGAAGGTATTGGCGCGCTATGTTGGGTGACCCTTGAAGAAAAGCCTGCACCATTTGTTGGAGAATTGAGAAATAGTTCTCAATTTTATGCACATCGTGTAATCAAAGAATTTAAAGACAAGTAAGGAATATATCTTGTTTATGATATAAAAGAAATTATAATTAATTTTTGATCAACTTTTATTTTCTCTTTAGGGAACAATCTCAATCCCACATTGCTTGGGCCAATAGTTTTGTTTTTTTGTTGGCTAGTCTTCAGAATTATATCAAAGAATATCACATTAAAGGTCTTGCCTGGAATCCAGAGGTTCAACATTTTTTCCCTAAATGCTATAGATTTTTTGTATTATATTTTTCTAATTCTTTACTATTATTATACAGGGTGCAAATCCCAAGAATTTTGTTGGAAGGAAACCCGCTTCTCCTTATTCATCCAAGATGTCTCCACCATCTGCTCCTCCGAGTGGCCCTCCACCACCACCTCCTCCGCCACCACCACCACCGCCAGCGGTACCCTCAGACTTTGATGATCTGTCCTCATCAGGAGGCAAAGTTGATATGAGTTCCGTATTTGCAGAACTTAATAAAGGAGAGACAATTACTTCTGGCTTAAAAAAAGTAGAAAAAAGTCAAATGACACACAAAAATCCTAGTTTGAGAGTCAGCAGTGTTGTTTCTGATATTGGAGGTATAGTACTATGATTATTGTTTTAATTCTAATTAGTATAATTAAAATCAAAAATATCAAATTTACTTTTTTTAAAAAAAAGCAAAAAAGAAATCAATTAAGGGACCTGCCGCTCCACCGAAACCAGCTTCGTTGTCTCTTAAAAAGCCTCCAAAAAAAATTCTAACTGGCAATAAATGGAATATAGTAAGCGTAAAAATGAATGACTTTTCGGATCTATGAAATTTAATTAAAACGTCTTTCATTTCTGTTAGGAAAATTATGAGAATGATAAGAATATTATCGTTGAAGATACTTTTATTAATCAAACAGTATATATATTTGGATGTAAAAATTCTACAGTACAGGTCAAAGGAAAAGTTAACACTGTTGTTATCGGCAAGTATATAAATTATTTATTTTCTTATTATTGAATTTGTTACTTGGATAATTACTTGAATAAAGTATTAATTTAAATTTTTTTTTTTAGATACATGTACAAAATCTGGACTTGTAGTAGATTCAGTTGTTGCAACAGTTGATATAGTAAATTGTAAATCAGTTCAAGTTCAGGTTCAAGGCAAAACACCAATAATTGTAATCGATAAAACTGATAGTGGTCAAATATTTTTATCAGAGGAATGTCTTGACGTTGAAATTTTAACAGCCAAGAGCTCATCTATTAATGTTAATATACCTGGAATGGGTGATAATGGGGATTATGCTGAAAGACCTGTACCCGAACAATTCAAAACTACTATTGTTGAAGGTAAACTTATTTCTACTCCTGTTGAACATACTGGATAATTAGCAAATAAGGAAATTATATTGTAATATTCAATAATTATTTAATTATCATAATAAGTTTTATTTGAGTTTATAAAGCTAATATATCATGAATGTGAATTTTAATATTTATAATTAATTATTGCATAATCTAATTATGCAAGCAAAATAAAAAAAATTTAAATCAATGGTCATTAACATATATTAATTTATTATAAAGTTAGGTGAATATTTATATTTTTATTATATAATACTTCAAATTTATTTTTAAATAATAAATTATTAGATAAATTTTTTTTTTGAATATCTTAAAAAATTTTAAATAAATATATTTTTTTAATTATTAATAAGTATAATCAAAAATTTAAATGTAAAAACATATATTCACATATTAATAATTAAAATTATTTTTTTAAAATTAATATAAATATAAAAAACTTTAATTTATTTTAATAATTAATAAAATTTATATTTTTTTTTGTTTTCAGTTTTAAGATATATTTTAATATAATTTTTTATTTATATAAAAATTTTATTAAATATCAATTCCTTTAATTTCAAAATCTTTAATATTACTTTTAAGTAAAATTATATTATCATTTAAATTTCTATATTTTTTAGCTTTAGTAAATATTTTTTTCAAAATCTAATAAATGTTTTAATCAGAATCAACAACTGAATCAACTTTGCAAAAATCATTTAGAGTCAACTTCAGAATTTTCAATGACTGGAACATGATTAAGTTGCTATTTCAAATTTGATATAAGATCAGAATATTGTAAAATTTTTAATTAAATAAAGTTTTAAATTTTAGTCAAATGTGATTCTTGTTAACATTATTTATGATGAAACTTATAATTATCTATCTTTTTGCAACATTAATTAAATTTTAAAAATTTTGATAAATATTAAAATATTAATAATACAATTATGTTCGCTAATTTCAAATGAGAGTCTCAACTCAGTCGATAGCTAGATTAACTGAAAAGTCTCTAACAGCTGACTGAGTCAACTTCAGAATTTGTCACGACAGATATTACTAATTTTAAGTATAATTTTATAAATAATAATTTGTTTCTAATAGTAAAAAATTAGGATGCGAATCAGTTTTATAATTTTTCTTTTACAACTGCTCATATTCCTTCAATTAGTTAAAGTTCACTAATGATATTAACGAATATAAAATAAGTTATTAATATATTTTCTAGTTATCTTATTATATTCAAAAGATACTTTTATTTTATTTTACTAATTTATAAAAGTTTTACTTTATTAGATTATTCTGATATCTCAAAATTTTTGACATTAATCACACAATTAAAACATTTTTCTTGAATTTAATGTTAGTATTTATTTGATAATAAGTTACATCTATATGGGAACGTTTCTAGTAAAATCAAGTCATGAGGCATAGTAAATCATATGATCTGTAATGTGATTTTACTGGAAACGTTCACATATGAATATTTACTAGCTTATAGGGTTCCGCAATTCGATTTGATATTTGAATATTCGATTTGAAAATCAAATCAAATACAAATTCAAATTAATAATT
>CAMKVN010002120.1:0-14924 GCA_946474995.1 Funneliformis geosporum
TTTTTGATAAAATTAGGACACTTCTTTATATTTGTAATGTTAGTTTCTGTAGATGCTATCAGAGAGTCAATAGTATTAGTAAAGGATGATTTTTCTTTGGACAACAAACTAAAAATTTCAGAAAAATAATTATATAATTCTTTATCAAGAACATCTTGAATTTGAGAATCAATATCGAAAAGTTCTTCATATTGTAATCTGTCAAAAGAATTATATAACCAAGGTGAATTAGTATGTTGAATTTTATTTTATGATGTCATATTGAAAGCAATAAAACTGGTAATGATATGAAAAATAACTATATTAGAGCTTCAGTTAAGATAGTTTTTTTGTCCTCTTTGTTCATTATCAAATGCAATAAATAAAAGGCCTTCAAGTAATAGTTCATCATGCTCTGACAATTCTTCTAGCCACTTTTAAAACTGAAAATAGCTTTCTGAACTTGTAATATAGTTATCAATAGTAATAATCATTCTTAATTATGCAATTGAATATTTGATGGCTGAGACTGCAAGCTGAATCTCTGATACATACTTTTCATGCTGTGCTCCATATATTGTATCGATTGCAATGGCAGTTTTAAAACTTTTTCCTGATTCAAAGCATCAGAGTTATGGTTGTTATGAATAAGAGTCTCAACAAATATAATAGCAACTTGATTACGCTTATTAAGCCAATCTTATGAGTGTATACCATGAGGCTCTCTACAGAAAATCTTCTATTATCTCTGATTAATAATTCTACATCATCAAATAAAGATTCACATTCTGCTTTTACTATTTTAATGATTGCTTCAATATGTTCCTATTGATTGGCAAATCATAAATTGATAAGAATTTCATTTTTTTTACATTGTTTATTATATAAATCATAAATCCCAGTCATATCCTCATAAGCCTTTTGTAGTTGTTTCTTCAATTCTTCTATTTCAATTCTTTGATCATTGAGTTGCTATTGCAATTGTGCAATCTGGTTGTTAAGGTCTGTTATTGATTTCAACTTTTGCTGAATTTCCAGTTGATTAAGCTTTAAAAGCTTTTTAGCATTGTCAAGTTCAACAATAAGACCAGAATGATCGATGGCATTATCCTCATCAATATTATCAAATTAGAATCTTTTATTTTCCTGTACAGAATTTGTGAGATGTTGGTAAAATTAATTAGTAGCAATGATCTGATTATAATGTCTCTCATAAATTGAATAAGTTCCTAAAGAAAAATAAAGGTTAGAGAATTCGGGAAATAATTATAATAAATTTTGAGTCACTTAGCTGTTTCCTGATTACTAATATATTGCCATTTTTGTGTTTTCTTTATTTTGCAGGATTTTAATCCAACTTCACTATACTTTTTAACTAACTCCGCAAAGAGGTATGAAAGATTTTTTGCTTTTAGTTTCGAATAGATAGACATTAAAAAAATTATTTAAAATATTTGCTATTAATTCTATAATGAGGTTACATTTCTATTTCACTTATTTCACAACAATCTTGAATTTTTAGATCTCATTTACTTTTTCAAAGAGTGTTGACTTCGAGGAATTATTTGTGATTATGAAAACTAGACATCTTTTACTAATTATTTGTATAGTTTTGGTAGTGAACAAATTTTGTAAAAATCCACTGAATTCTTGGATATGAAGAGTAAGCATGAACCAATCAAATTTAAGGATTTTCTACTGAACATTCTAGAATTGATTTCCAAATTTGGTAAAATTCCTGACTGTATTAGATACAATATTATTTTAGAATTATCTGATTATTAATGTTTATGTAATACCTTATTCCTTAATTTTGATTCAAATTATATATATAAATTTGACTTTTATAATATTTCTTAATTAATGCCAAAGATGTGAATAATAATATCACTTTTGAAATAAAACAGAAGAAATGTCAATGCTAAAAATTGTCTCACAAATAACAATAAATTTTTACTTTTAATTTTTTAATTGAAAACTTTGGATTCAATTTGCTCTTACATATGAATATAAATAATCAGATTTTTTTAAATCAGTTCTAACATTTCTTTTTCTAATCTTAATGAATTAACTAGTTTCTTTGAGTTTAAAAAAAGGATTGGATGATGATCAGTTGATCTAAACAGATAGGTTTGTTTTACACTTAGATTTTAAATAGTTATTATTTTGTTTTGTTTTACTACTTATAATTTCTTTTATTTTTTTTGAAATAATCTAATTATCTCAATAAAATTGTTGGAGAGTCACGTTAGATTTTATACACTGAAATCATATCTTTTCTACTAATTTTACATTAATAAATTTTGATGAATTATTTTTTAATCAACTGTATTTAATTATCTTTTTAAATTTTAAATTAAATTTATATTTATATTCTTTTAATAAATCAATTTTTAGGTAAAAAAAAATATTAATAACTTTAAAAAGTATTATTTTTTATTTTTTAAATTACATGAATATGAAAATTATTTTAAGGTTATTATGAATCGACCATACACTATCTAAAAATTTTCTTTTATTGGTGAAATCCTTTACAGTTAATGTGAGAATATAATTATTTACCTCCTGCTCTTTTCATCATGTTAAAATTAAATTTTAGCAAGTTTTATATCAGGAATTAATTAAAGATTTGAAGCAATACGTGACAAATAAATAAATCTTTAATGCCTCCAAAAATCATAGTAATATAATCAATATAAAAATTATAATGCTTTAATGAAGTTGGAAATTTTATTAATATGCCTGACTGTCCAAATAAATATATGCAAAATAGAAAAGGTATTGACGTGCGAAAAATTGCCATGTCCAATGTTTATTTAATAAAACATATATACACGTCAAAGAAATTATAATACATAATTATACTATACTTTCCCTAATTGATTGTCAAAAATAAATTAAAAAGAAATATTTAAATTAAGTAAAATGTCCTTCCATTTACTATTTGCGTAATTATTATGTTACTCCTAATTCAAATCCTTGAGAACTTTTTTGATGTGATCCGATAGTACTCTTTTGTAGTGTATTTATAACATTCCTTGATCTCTTTGAGGAGTCAATAGGTCTGATGGAATTTGAAGTATTAGGTGATTTTGAAAAAGAAAGTAAATTTTCTTCTCTCTCCTCTTCTTCCAATAAATGATCCAGATTACTTGTGCTTGCAATCGCATTATTCGTGTTACGAGGTATAGCACAATTATGTGGAATAATTTTACGTGGATTTGAACTTTGACCTGAAGACAAACTGAGAATGAGATACTTTAAATTCGGAAGTGTGTTTCTCAAATCCAGAACGTTTATTCCTTGCGAGTTCATTAGCTACAAACATTATATATATAATTAATAAATTAATAATAGGACAAATTGTCAACAAATACTATGTATAAATTTAAATTTTCATACCTGTTCGATATTTTTGTTGAGTAAAAAGACTGCATACTCAAACCGATAACCATCAACTCCTTTGGCATGTAAAGGAAATCTAAAAATAAATGATAAAATGAAATAACATTGTTAGATTTAAAAGGTAATAAGGCAAACATAAATTTAATAACAAAAGTTCCGATAATTACAGCGCTCCAAGTTGATTGTTAGTGAATAATCCATCCAAATGGATAATGCTAAATATAATCCAGTTCAACAACCTTTTGAAAGGAATGCTGCATGCCAAATATTCGGTGCCATAACCCCTGATATTTATACACATTCGTTTAATTTCTCATATTGGTAATAGTTTGAAAACTTTACTTCCATTATTCTATAGTAAAGGGAAGACAAACAATCAACTTGGAGCAATTATGAACTTACTGTCTTGACTCTCCTAAGGAAGCAGATATAGGGTCACGTATTGTCGATCTTGAGGACATAGGTATCATCGGAAATCTTATTGGAACACAGAGATAATACGCGAGCATATATGTGAGATGACAAGTAAAACCCAACGCTGTAGCAACTTGTTCGTCGTCACAACCTTATAGGTTTTTTTTTAAAAAAAAAATTATATTAATTCATAATCCATAATTAAAAAATTCATTAATATCATTAATAATATAATTTATGACAGCAAATACCGGTGAATACTGAATTTGGTAGTGGTACACCGAGAATTTTAAAGGAGAATGTTTTTGCATCTATCTGTAAAAATAAATAAATTTATTAAGTAAATTTTATCTTGATTTTTTAAAAAAAACAAAGAAAGTTTATTGCATAGAAATTTACAGGATCTATAGGATATATAGTAAGCAAGTCTGCAACAAGTTCTCTCTGACGAACACAAAGTTTGGAAGTTGTCGAGGATAGGGATTCGCTAAGAACAGCAACCCGATTCAATACGACCATCTGAAAGAAAAAAAAGAACAACAAATTTCAAAAACCAATCTCAAAAAATGACAAAACAAACCGATCTCGTTCCAAAATCTTTTGGCTTTCCTCCAAATATCCATTCCCAGTTTGATAACGCTTTTTAGCTTCCTCTAAAGCGACTCTCCGAGAACGAATATTTTCACGCAAAGAGGTTATACGTCGGCGATCTTCATGATTGTTTTATTTGAACTTTGTGTATGAATGATTTCGTACTATTTTGCACATAAGATACTGTAATACAATAAACTAGGATAAAACACACACCTTCTTCAAGAGCTTTACTTTTGTCAACAATTTCAGCATAATACCGAGAAAGTCGTAACGAGCTTGAGCTTTTCTCTCTTTGCTGGAATTGAAAGTAAATTAGATTAACCTAATAGTAATTTTAAATCGTAAATTTGAAGATATTTACCAATACAAGCTTGCTTTTTTCCTTTTCCAAAATCTGTCCGATATTAGACATTATATCATCCCGCGATCTTTGCATATCAATTAAACAATTTTCTATACTGTTTAATCTGTTCTTTAAAAACCAAAAGATTGAATTAAATGAGTATATAAAGATATTTTTTTTTTTTTTTTTTTTTTTATTAACCGACCGCAAAATATCATCATACGTATAAGATCGCTTCGCCTAAATTATTATACACGTTTGAAAATATTTAAATAAAATTGTCAAATGCGTATTTAAACATGAAATTTTAAGCGAAAACACACCTCTTGAGGCGACGGGGCACGATTTTGTTTTGATTTCTGACCGACATCCATTTGGCATCGCGAAAACCCACTGACAAACTATTTTGTTATATTTTTTTTAGAGAATTTTGGAAATTATCCACAGAAGGGTCGAAAATTCCCCTTCCCAAATGTCCAAAAACACTTTGTTATGGTGGCTGGACTTGAGACAAAAGAATCTATTCAGAAACAATGAAATTTTCTGTAGAAAATAACATCACAGCAAAAAAGCGGTTACACGGATATATAATGTTGGCACTACATAAAAAATTTTCCCGGGTCAGAGAACTTCTCATTGGTTAAAAATTTTAAATACTATAATGATGTCATTTGGGTGCACAGACTTTATTTTTTTAAAAGAATGTTTTATTAAAAGAGAACGTTAAATCAAAATATAATCAATTTAAGATTAAATTCTGATTAATGTATATAATATTTTATACAAGAGATAAAAAAACTCTCACGGATAAGACATAAATATATATATTTACAAGAATACAAAATTATTAAAATAAAATTATATACATGAAAAAGATAGTAAAAAAGAAAGAAACAAAAAAATATTTACAAGAAAATTTAAAACTATTTCTATTTAGTCGACCAGCGACGAAGTCTATAAGATCTTTACAAATATTCGCCTTATCCGTAAGGATAATATCATATACTGATGTTCTAGATGTCTCAATCACACCAGACGTGAATTTGCCTTTGAGGGGAGCCACCACGACACCGATAGTCCCGTTTGGTTGTCGGGTGAGCACCCCTTCTAAACTTCGTATAGTGTCGGGATCTATATTTATATAATAACAATTACTACAAGTCCAACCATAATCAGTGATAAATTTGGTTAAAGCATACATATTTTACGTCTCCAATTCTTGCATTGGATCACATAAGGAATTCCAGCGATACGACCACGTATATCAATACCACCATCACCTCGTCCGCTAATTGAAGTATATATATAATAAACGTGAGTATTTGCGTCATCATCGCCAAAAATCAAAGAAGAACGTTCACAGCAATGGTAACTTTTGCAAAACTGTGGCCACGAAGAGCTTTCAATTCGTTGATTTGAGTATCTTATTCACCAAGAATCCCCAGCGTATTAAGAGCATAGGGAACATCGGAAACTGGGAAGAACGTTCACGGCCGAAACCGTGGCCACGATGTGCTTTCAATTCCCAGACATTTTACACTTAGTGGCAGCGTAACTTCAGATACACAGCGACTCGACAAACCACTCAGTGAGAAACACTCACCCTGTATGCATGCATTCAATCCCGACTTTTCTCAACTTCACAACGATTTCTAATTCGAAAGTTCTTCCTCTAACGACAGCCGACGTCATATTGAATTTTTTAATTAAAGATGGTTGAGAGAAAATTTTTGATTTCAATTTACCTTTTCAATTTTCTCCATGGTAAGCCTAAATGATTTCATAAAGAAAAGAGAATATGCGAAAAAGGTTTTAACTATTTGCAAGTTACACTGTATTAAAAAAAACACGGGCACGTGATAATATAAAATAAAGAAACAAAGGGGAATTATAAAATAAAATTACATCCAAAATGTAACGTAATACGACATCATATGATTTTTAAATATAGATGTTTGATTTTATCGTAAATAATACCTTTACAGCCAACTGAATTTACTTTCTGTGAATCTTACGAATACTGTATTTAAATTGCCTAGAATTTTTAATTCATGGCGATGGCAGACGGCCCAGCGCTAAACGCCCAAATTGTTCGTGGACTTAATGAACGAGTATATGATAAGCGTAAAGCCGCTGCATTAGAAGTTGAAAAGTAAGCATTATCGATTTCCAAGTGCACTAATATGCCTTGCATGTGCTCTTTAAATAGAATACTTTCATGTGAAAAGTATATTTAGATCATTAATATTTCCGCAATTGCTATTTTATTTATTTATTTATTTTTATCAGGCTTATTCGTGAATACGCTGGAGAACCTGAAAGTGTGAATAAAGTTCAAAGAATTCGAGGAGTTCTCGATCAACTTATTCAAGATTTCGCGTATTCGGTAAATCCTAATGCACGGAATGGAGGATTAATTGCCTTGGCAGCCGCGTCTATAGCTTTAGGCCCTGTAAGTCTTGCTAAAATGACGTTTCTTTAATGATCTTAACCAAATTAATTAGCATCAAACCAAAATTATTTAGGATGTAGCAGCATATCTGGATGATATTGTTCCTCCAGTTCTTGCTTGTTTCGCAGATCAAGATTCTCGTGTTAGATATTATGCTTGCGAAAGTATGTATAATATTGCGAAGGTATCAAAAGGTGAAATATTGCGATATTTCAATGAAGTTTTTGATGCAATGAGTAAGGTAAACTCTTATTTTCCTTCAAAAAAATTTATTTATAAAGAATTTAATTTCATAATTTATATTCTTTATTCTTACCTTTTACGTAAATATCAATAATAGTTGGCTGCAGATTCCGAACTTTCCGTTAAAAATGGTGCCGAGCTTTTGGATAGATTAATTAAAGATATTGTAGCAGAACAGTCTACTACATACGTTTCAGTCTTAGTTCATCCTATTTCACATGACGATCTGATGGAAACAGTTTCAATGCCACGTACAACTGCATTCTCATTACCTAGATTTATTCCTTTATTATCCGAACGTATTCGAGCAAAAAATCCATTTACACGCAATTTTCTGGTATCATGGATTACAGTATTGGATTCAATACCAGATCTCGAGCTCGTGTCGTTTTTACCGGCTTTCTTGGATGGTCTTTTGCAATTTTTAAGTGATCCACATGATGTTCGATATGCAACCTCTAACGTTCTCGCGAATTTCTTGGCTGAAATACGTGAGGCAGTTGAGGTTAAGGAACAACAAAAGCAACAAGCTATGAAAAATTATTTCGTTGAACAACAACGAAAGCTGGCCGAAACCACTATTGATGCAGGGGAAAGTATAAAGGATAGTGACGGTGATGTTGATGATGTTACACTGGTAAAATCATCTATTAATTCGGTTGATGGAGATATCAATTGGGATGCAGTTTCGATAAGCGAAACTGAGGGAAGAGGAAAAGGTTCTTGGGTTCCAGGCCAAGGTGTTATCATTAATTACACTCGAATTGTTGAAATCTTAATGCCTCATTTATCTTCGCCTGGTACGTTTCTTTATCTGTTAAAAGTTTGTCATTAACTTTTTATTAATCCGTTTTACACTTAACTCCTGTGTAGAGGAAGAAATCCAGACAACGGCATTAAAATGGATAAACGAATTTATAACGCTCGCTAAAGATGTCATAATTTCATTTACACCTCAATTAATAAGCGCCGTTTTGCCTTCGTTGGCTCATACTGTAAAAAATATCCTTTTTTAGGTCTTAAATAATTTATTTGATGTCTTTATTTCCTTAACATTATGGTTTACATATCAAAACAGTCGCAATAGATGTGAATCGAAGCCTTTATAAGTTAATTATTGAAACTCCAACTAATCCTGCCCCACCGCCCTCATATTCTGTTGCGACTAGAGATTCTTCTACACATTCATCATCTAATTCATCCACGGATTTTTTAATGAATATGGGAAGCACCAAAGAACCCAATTATAATAATACACTACATTCAATTTATGAACAAGCCGATCCATTTGATTACCAGAAAACTGTTGATGCTTTGATGCATCAAGTTAAAAATGAACAAGACGAAACCAGAGTTGCAAGCTTGGATTGGCTTTTAATGTTGCATAAGAAAGCATCCAAAAAGGTTCGGTCGGATTATAGAAAGTGTTATTTTGTAATTGACATCAAAAATGATTTCGCAATTAATAACTTTTTAGATTCTTGCAATTGATGATGGTACTTTTCCAGTATTGTTAAAGACTCTTTCAGATCCATCAGATGATGTTAGAAATTATTATTATTATTTGTATTCCTTCAATCTCTTTATTTTATAATTGAAATATTGTATTTATTCTTGATTGTGTTTAGGTCGTAAAACGTGATCTTCAGCTTCTTGCTCAATTGTCTTATAATTCGGAAGAATATTTTACACGTTTTATGGTTGATTTGTTAAAATTATTTAGAACTGATCGACGTTTATTAGAATCAAGAGGTAGTTTGATTATTCGGCACTTATGTATGAGTCTGAATTCGGAAAGAATTTACCGTAGCTTTGCAGAAATATTGGAAAAGGAAGAGGTAAATAATGTCTTTGTTTACTGTTTAATTATTTTTCCATTTCGACCAATTATTTATTAGTTTTTATAATATATAGGAGATAGAATTTGCTTCCAGCATGGTGCAAAACCTTAATAGCATTCTCATCACTTCCCCTGATCTTTCGGATCTGCGAAAGAGACTCAAAAGCCTTGAAACGAAAGACGGGCAAATGTTGTTCACTGCTTTGTACAAATCTTGGTGCCATAATCCTGTTGCGACATTTTCATTATGTTTATTGGCGCAAGCATATGAACATGCGGCAAATTTGTTACAAAGCTTGTATGTATTGATAATTTGACATTATATAATGTATATTTATCATAATAATTCTACTAATTAAACATGTTTATTAGTGCTGATTTGGAAATAAATGTAAATCTTCTTATTCAGATCGATAAACTTGTCCAACTATTAGAATCACCAGTATTTACATGTATTTATGAAAAAATTGTACTTTTTTAATCACCCGATAATTAATAAGATATTAACATTACATTAATTTTCAGATCTCCGTTTACAACTTCTCGAACCAGACAAATATCCTTACCTTTTTAAATGTCTATATGGTTTGTTAATGCTCTTACCACAGAGTAGTGCGTTCGCCAGTTTAAAAAACCGGCTGACCAGTGTTTCATCAATGGGATTCTTACATTTGATACCCAAAAGGTATGATATGTTATAAAATTTCGAGTAATTTTGATTAAATATCATTTTAACAAATTTTTTATTTTATTCGTTAAGTACGCCCACAGCGGATACCAAACGTTCAACAACTAAGCCTACAAAAGATGATGGTATAAAATTCCAAGACCTTTTAACTCATTTTAGAGCTGTACAGACGAAACACGAGAAGAAACGCAAACAGTGTAAATCATACTTGTACCAAAAAAATTCATTATTATTCCTTTTTAGAACGTTGATACTAATTCTAATTATCTATTAGCTCCCCATTCTCTTGGACGTTCAAGCAGCCAGACAGCACAAAATCGACGCGGTCGTGATCATCGCGATAAATCGACTCTACATTCAACAACAACAAACAAACATGTTGGAAATAGTTCACATTCTCATAACAATGACCATAAAGGAGTATCTGGCACCACCAGTGGAAGTAATTTTAACATTGGTAGTCCTGGAACAATATCGACGAGTCAAACTAAAAGACGGCCGAGCGCTGCAAGCAATACTAGCGCCAACAGTGATCACGGAGGAAGTTCTGGTTCTCGGGCCACAAAGTCCTCCCGTTAATAGCTGTAGAATGGTATTTATAGCATAATACTAATTATTTATTACTTGGAATTTTTTTTTAATCTTTTTTAAAAATTGAAGTTCCTTTTGTCATAAATAAAATTGTACAACATAAGAAATCTGATAAATTTTATTCGGGAAATTTTTGTTCTTTTACAGAGTTACGTCATTTATTATAATAACCAATTATGATTTGTCAAACCGAAAGTCAAAAATAAAATTTTTTGAATTTGTCAAAAAAAAAAAAAAAATTATGACAGAAGAATTTAATTTTGAACAACATTCACATCGTAGATTTAACCCTTTAACAAATTCTTGGGTATTATGTTCACCACATCGAACAAAAAGACCATGGCAAGGACAAAAAGAAATCAATAATAATGATATATTGCCGGATTATGATCCAACGTGTTATCTCTGTCCTGGAAATGAAAGAGCTCAAGGAGCCAAAAATTCCAATTATGAAAATACGTTTATATTTAACAATGATTTTGCAGCTGTTAAAATTGAACAACCAGAATATTTACCTCAGGAGCAAATAGGTTTGATTAATTCTTAATTAAAGATATGATTATTCATTTCAACTGAAATTTTTAATTAATTATTTTTAGATAAATTTTCGAATTTGTTACGTGCTGAAGGTGTTAGAGGAGAATGTAAGGTAATGTGCTTTTCTCCAAAGCATAACATTACCGTAGCGGAAATGACGGAGGATGCAATATTGCATGTAATTCAATCATGGATAAAAATATATCAAGAAATGTCAACCAAAACTTATATCAATTATATTCAAATATTTGAAAATAAAGGATCTATAATGGGATGTTCAAATCCACACCCACATTGTCAAATTTGGTGTACCGAGACAATACCAGAAGAACCATCAAAAGAGTTAATTTCAATGAAAAATTATTATGAAAAAAATCATTCCTGTTTATTATGTGATTATATATATCTTGAAACGATTAAGTTAAATCATAAACCACGAATAGTTTGCGAAAACGATTCCTTTTTATGTTTAACACCATTTTGGGCTATTTGGCCTTATGAAACCATGATAATTTCAAAATCTCATATTATTAGTTTATTAGATTTGAATGATAATAGCAATAAGAATAAATTACAAGATCTTGCTAACATTATCCGTAGAATCACTTGTAAATATGATAATATTTTCAAATCTTCCTTTCCTTATTCAATGGGAATTCATCAAGCTCCTGTTGATGATAAAGATCATATGAATGATTCACATTTACATTTTCATTTCTATCCTGCTTTATTGAGAAGTCCAACTATTAAGAAGTTTTTGGTTGGGTAAGTAAAAAATAATATTTTTTTTAATTCTTTCCATTGTCATATTTTAATTATTATTATTATTATTTTAAGTTATGAATTACTTGCCGAACCGCAACGTGATCTTACATCCGAGTTGGTTGCGGAACAATTAAAAAATTGTTCAGAGATACATTATAAACAAAAGTAATTAAATCAAATAAATATATAAACCAATTTTATTAATTAGTGGATTTTAATTCAAATATAAAATGATATTATTTTTTTGGTATAATAATTGTGTAACGACTACCTATAAACCGAAAAAAACCATTTTTCACTCCTTTTTTTTTTTTTAAAAAAAAAAAAATTTTTTTTGGTATTTTACTTGGTCTACAAGTATTACAAAGTCGTTTAAATTTTGTTAAATAAGAACAATCATCATTTCCGTCGATACAGCACTTCCGTTTGTATTCCTCTGGCGATTCGCCAAGCCCCTACTATTCTCTATGCTACCAGTCTCAATGAAGTCGATGGAAGGTATTCTATATTAATATTTTCGATCTATTCCATGGATCAAAAATTGTATAATAAATGTATTCTTTAAATTTTTTTATTAGAGAACCAAAGAACTCCAGAGATCATTGTTAGCTGGAGTAAAGAAAGGATTCACCTTGATTTTGAATTACAAGGGGCAGGATCGCTGGAGGAAACTACTTTGAAACAATTAAAAGAACGTCTGAAAAAAATTACTGGTGTGCCCGTTAATGGACAAAAATTGGTGTTTTCTGGAGGTATTTGTGTAAAAATTTTTTTTTTATTTCTATTTTTTTGGGACCGAATTATTGATTCATTTTCAAATAGCTGTAATGAAAGATAATACGGCTAAATTAGGTTCGTTCGGACTTCACCCATTTTCAAAAATACTATTAATTGGTAATAAACCAAACGTATGTAAAAATAATCCTAACTTTTTTTAAAAAAAAAGATAATTAAATTCAATTAATTAATTATTTATTTATTCAGGCCAATGATTTGGTTCAAACAACAACTGGTTCACCGGAAGAACATGCTTTGATAAAGAGAATTTCAGAATCCATTGAAAAAACAAAAACGAAATTAATTCCACAAATTGAATCATTTGAAATTTCTATTTCATCTTTTCTTTCTGAACAAGATATTGATAAAGACGAAAGTGATACGACTGATATGATTAAATCAAAATTAGTGGAAACTCATCATTATATTGTGGAAGCCTTAATGCAAATCCTACTTACTTTAGATGATGTTGCTTGTCCTCCTGAATTTGAAACAGCTAGGAAAAAAAGACGAGAAGCTGTTAAATACACTCAAGATTTAATTGATAGAGTTGATGTTGTTAAAGAACAGTTACAATGTTCTTCCTCTATTAAGAATAATAAAGGATCTTCACCTTCCTCATAACTATTATATTATTTTAGTCATAAATTAATGGGAATAAGTTAACCTATATTAAAAATTATAGAACAAGCAATCATTTGTAATTTAGCTTTAAAATGGTACTTAAATAAATAAATTAATAGAGATTAGTTAATTCTCTTTCATCCTTAAATTATTTGATAAGTTATGGGATCATTATCCTTTTTGAATTTGCACAAAAGATCTGCAGATGTCTGAGTTGAATAATGAGAATCATAAAATCATTCATATCATTTGTTGGGAAATAAATATTGGATTGATAAAACAAGAAAAAATTTATTAGAATAAAAATTATATATAAAATATTTTCAATAATCAAAAAAAAAAAAGTTATTTATATTTAATAATCATAGATTTAAATTAATATTTTGCATTTGATATTTTAAATTGATTTTTAAGATATAAATATTTTGAGAATAATAAATTATATTATTATAATTCTTGCAGTAACTCTTTCATATTGTGTTACAATTTCATGGTGTGTGATAGCTATTTCGACTGATCAATATTAATTTTTGGTAAATAAAAGATATAAAAAATTTAATAATATTTTTTTATTATTATAAAAATAAATAAGATTTATCTAAGTTTTAATATATTATTTTAAAAATAATTGTTTTAAAAAATATATAAATGTTTTAATTTTGCTATAAATTGTTTTAAAAAAAGTATAATAAAAATAAAGTAGCTTGCTTATTATATAGGGGATGCTATTTAAAAAAAATATACTATTCTGTTTGCCTTAGAAGGGGCCATTGAAAATCAATGAACAAAGTGATGTGATTTGAGCTGGGCCTGACATTGCAAACCCAATATAAATAATAACTTTTATGCTATTCTGCTTACCTATAGAGGGACCATCGAAAATCAAGAAACAAAGTGATGTGATTTGAGCTGAGCCTGACCATGCAAGCCTAAAATACATACCATATTTTAAGTTTCACCTCTAAATCACATCTTTAAGGATATATACGCTAAGTCAAACCTCTAAGTGCAGAAAAAAAATCAGAATAAAAAGCTGAAAGAAGCCTAAAATACATATCATATTCTAAGTCTCACCTTAAGTCTCACCTCTAAGTGCGGAAAAAATCAGAATGAAAAGCTGAAAGAAACCTAAAATGCATACTATATTCTAAGTCGTACCTTTTATTAAGTCTAATCTCTGAGTCTTATCTTGCAATTTATTATAATATTGCATTATATAATATCCTCTAATATGTTCAGCATACCGTTCACAAGCTGTAGCAGTAGGTTTGTCACAATCAGTACAAGGATAACGCTTATCATTATAAGAAAATATACTGCGTCACTGTGACCATAGTGGTCACACCTCTTCTATCAAGAATAATAAATTTTATTATACCTAGTTTTCATACAAATAAAGATGATCCTGCTATCTGAAAAAAATATATGTTCTAGTCATGTGTTCATAGTTCTATCCTAAATCAGTTATAAAACTATGACAATAATAATCAAATAGGCATAGTCACTTCTCGTGGGCAGTCAGTTACTTCTTGTGGGCAGTCAGTCATTTTTCGTAAGCAGTAAGTCATTTCTCGTGGGCAGTCAGTCACTTTTCGTGAGCACTGATTATTTCTTTTCATATACTCTCTTAATTTACAAGGATAACGAAATACCTTAAAACAATATATACATG
>CAMKVN010002121.1:0-14920 GCA_946474995.1 Funneliformis geosporum
CAAATCAAGTAATTTACACACTTATCGTTCTAAACAAAAAAAATTTTAGAAAAAAATATATTTCATGTTTAATAAAAGCTCAAAATTTTAAATTATAAGTAATTGCATATTAGATACCTCAAGAAATTTTTTATTTCTTTATTTCATTGATATTTGCTTACTTTTCGCAATAATCGTACTTTCTGCATACATTTTAACTTTAACAGATTTTTGTATAAAATAACATGCTATAAATCTTTAGATAACTATTAAGTGATCTTAATTAATATTTACGAAGCTAAAGCTAGAATAATCACTCTTAAGATATAATTCATTCATTCAAGTATTTATATAAATGATACTTTTCAGTCATTGAGAATTACTTCTATAATTGCGTTAAATTCAGATTTATTTCTAACTTTTTAAAGATTTTTTTAATATAGTTTAGTAACTTATTCTTTTTCTTTAACCCTATTTTTTATGATATAAGATTAAAGCTTCATTCATCTAGTGATCGCCGTAACCAATTCAAAAAGTCACATACTAATCTGTGCGACAATCGAACCCATACCAGATAATATGTCTACGAAAAAATTAATACGTTGCTCTCTGAACTAGTAGTGAAAGGTATAAACTTTTATTTCATCTTTGGAAATAAATATACAGAGTAAATAACTAATATATTTCACGGTTACTAACGCCCATGATAAATGATTACGTAATAATTAACAATTATTTTTTAAAAAAATTTTTTTCTTCCTCACAAAAATTAAAAATGAGATCGAATAACAACACCCAATTTAATACCGCCCTGAACTTACCTAAAGTATCTAAAAATAGTGAAATTGAAAAAGCAGTTTTCATTTTATCAAAAAAATCACATGTTCAAAATACAGACAACAAAAAATTGGTTAGCACATTTTGAAAATTTCGAAAAGATATGGTTGATTCTTCACAAGAGGAGCAATACAAAATACAATTGCATCTTATTTCGGACATTTCTATACTAGAAAATCAAGTAGCAGGTCAGGTTACATTCCTACTATGAAAAAAAGGATGGAACTGAATATATAGCATTAACAATAAGACAAGCTGTTGATGGAATTAATTGATATTTAATGGAATTTTCAATGATTCATGGAATTAATCTACAGGATCGTTATCAGTTTCCTGTTTTTGATGGTAAAATGAAAATGCTTCAAGATAATGGACTTGGTAAAGTAAAAGGATCTGCAGCTTTAACTTAACAAAATATGACAGATCCTGCAACTTTAATATCAACTCCAGATACTTTTATTAAAAGAGTATTTTCACAATGCACTTCTATTAGCTTATTGGGGTGGTGAGTATTATCAATTAAAAATTATTCAATTTGATTTTCTCAAAGATGGTAGAATTGATTTTCAAAGATTTCATGCAAAAAATAATCAACATAAGTTGTAGTACTTTGTTTTATGTTTCGGACTATTCATCAAAATCTGAAATATTTAGAATTTGTCTATTATCTAAATTTAAATATCTCAAAGAATAATTTTTCCGTATTTAAATTAATTTATTTTTCACCGTGTGCATTCTTTAAAGTATTTAAACAATAAAACCCAGGTGTTTTAATGAAACAAAATACACAATGCCCTATGAAAAAAATCCCATACAGTTTTTGTGCCAAAAAAAATCACTACCCTAGTAACTGTACATTTAAAATTTTTAGCACATTTTTCCTACAAAATTTGAAATAAGAAATTACATGTACTAACCAATGAAGATTTTGTATGATTATTTCCTAGTGTTGTGTTCAGTTCTTTAGGGTTTATATTTATAAACGAATGTATGATATAGCAGAAGGATTTTTAATTGTGTAATAATTATGCAAAATTATTTAATAAAAACTAATAAATCAGTACTGCCTCAAACGTCAGCGCTCTGTACTTTACGGAGTTAATTTTATTAAATGTTGATCCTATGAAATGACTACAACCATTAAAAATATCAAAATAAGGGAATATTGGAGAAATTATATTTTATTAAAGGTATAATTATATGCACTGCCTTCTTTATCCCAATAATCAATCCATCTTTTTTATACATTATTTTCGAGAGGACAATTTGCTCAGAGGACAAATTGACTAGAGATCGTTTTGACCAGTCAGTCGTCAATTTGTCCCGTGGTCGACTTGCCAAATGGTCAATTTGGCCTATGCTGATCTTCAAAATTACTAACTTTATTAAGCAAACAATGCAATGCTAATAATTTTAAAAATATATTATTATATCACATGCGTAATAATTTAATTGCCATTGTAACACTTAAATTTATTATCATAGAGAGAT
This sequence comes from Funneliformis geosporum, assembly GCA_946474995.1. NCBI lineage: Eukaryota > Fungi > Glomeromycota > Glomeromycetes > Glomerales > Glomeraceae > Funneliformis > Funneliformis geosporum. The sequence continues at coordinate 2,308 of CAMKVN010002121.1, forward strand.
AGTATTTTTGTCTGTTCTACAAGAAAGGTTTTAAATATCAGTTTGTTATTATTTGTAAAAAATTAATTTACCCACTTTCAATAAATATTAAATTTCCATACGTATGTTTTAATTTTTCTATACAATTTCAGTACAATTTTTATAAATTTCAAATTTCAAATTTTTTCTGTACGATTTCTCCGTTAAAATTTCTGTACGATTATTTTTTATGAAAAATTGAAATAACTAAACAAAACTGTATGATTTCAGCATACACCTGTACAAAATTTGTACGAAACCTTACAACTTTTTTTATAGGGATGAAGCGTAGTTTTGGTTTCCAAAATGACAGTCAGGATGATTTGAATATATGTGTAAGTCTTATTTATTTTATTTTTTTTTTTGATTTCGTATTTCCTTACTCATGGTTTCTTGTTAGGATTACATCTTCAAGTTCGTTTTTTAGTTTTGGGTTGGGACAAAATAAATTTTGCAGCCCGACCGACGGTTGCCGCTCCGGTTTTTTCATTTCGTCACGGGAACAGATTTGATAGTTCGAATAAATAAATAATTTAAATGTTTTACTAATACCAAGGTGTTTAGCAATTTGACGAGCGAGTTGTCAAGATCTTTCCTCTAACATGTGTTGAAAGCAAAGCAGTGTTGTCTGCATATCTACATAGTTGAAATACGAAATGTGTAAGGGTCTTGTTTATTAACTATCAATCTGTTCACGTGACCATCTGGCCGGAAAATTTATTTTGACTATGGTCGGTCTTATGAAAACAGCAGTAACCGGTGATTTAGGATTTTTAGGCCGGTTCTAATCTCTAGTATTAGAATAGGCAAGCTTTTTTTCTTCCTTTTTTTATTTTACATTTACATTATTATTTTTTAATATTACTAATTATTATAATTTTAGATTAGATTTGCTACGTCTTTATTTATTATTATTATTATTTTTTTTTATACAATAATTATTTTTATTGCTTCAAGAATCATAAATAAGTGTGATATAATGCTATATATAAGTAATATTTATGCAATTATAATTTGTTATATTAAATAAAATATTGTCGCAAATGCTTATTTTTTATCTTTTTTACAGGTTTATTTTTTTTTATGATTTTCAATTTCAGAAATCAGTTTATTTGGTAGTGATAGTTATCCCGATTAGTTTATTTGTGGAACAGGAATAAATTTAACCGAGGGCTGATTAATTTTTTAAATAAAAGCTATAACCATTCAGAAAAGGCAAACTAAAAAAAAATGGTTTTAAAAATTAATTTAGAAAAATCCCTAAAAGACTTAGAAGTGAGAATTAAGGAGTTAGAGCAAAGTAACGAAGATTTACGTTCACAATTCAAATGTTTAGAAGAAAACGGTAGAGTACGAGAAGCAGAAACTCAAGCAAAGCAAGAAACTATTGATAATTTAGAAAAAAAGGTTAGAGAAGAAACCAAAGCTAAGCAAGAAATTATTAATAACTATGAAGAAAAATTTAGAGAACGAGAAGAAGCATCCAAGGAAAAGCAAGATATTATTAACGGCAAATTTCAAATGGAGCAAGAAATAAGCAAACTTATACTTTTATGGACATTTTGTGGATTAACATGCCATCTTTGTGGTTTAAAATGTGTAAAAAATCAAGATAACGAAGAATATCATGATTGTCTAACAGATCATAAATGTAATTTTCTTTACCACTTCAATGAAGTTCACAACATAAAATCAATTCCAACATGTAGTTTTATAGCTGGACAAGAAGGTAAACATGCTTGCAATGAAGTTAAACATTTATGTGGTGAATCATGTAGTCTTATCGATAAGCGTAATTGCCAACAAGTTTGCTCAAAAGTAATTGGACATTATGATTTACATTTGTGTCAATCTTTACGTCATTATTGTGGAGAAGCTTGTTCATTATCGACAAAATCCCAGAAAGGAGATTATCATTGCCCTAACAAATGTATCGTACCTTATGAAGAAAGACATGATTCACACCGCTGTGAAAATGAAACATGTCCAATTCAGTGTCCGATTTCAGATTGTCAGAGAAAATGTCAAAGCAATGAACATTTTCACTCTGATTCTAATTCGCAAGTGGATCATTTTTGTGGGTATGTATTAATATAATAATGTTATTTGGATTATTATCTAATATATGCAATTCATTAAAATATGATTTAAGAAATGAACATCAATGTCGTGAATTATGCGAAGAAGCTGGTATATGCAACGTAATAGTTGAACCAAAGAAGCAAGAGGAAATTTATAAAGGATTAGTTGAAGAAACTTCTATTACATTTACTAAGGTATAGATTAATGCATTATAATTATGTGATAAGCTTTTGAGGTTGCTATAAAAATCACGTCGCGGATCATATGTTTTACTTAGCAAAATAGGTGTATTAACTTTTAGTATTTAATTTATTATCATAATAGTATATTCAATTAAGTGAAAGGTTGAGATGTAACAAAAGAATTCCTCCAAATGCATTTAAGCATACTGGAAAACATACGCATCATGCAAGCGACGACCTTACGCAAAATGGTTTTCATTTTTGTGATGTAAAATGTCAATTCTGTGAATATTTTGTATGTATCGTAAAAAAAAATTTACTTCTGTATCTTATACTAAATACATTATTTTATAATTAGTGTACATTACCCAATGGACACACACAAAATCATAACACAACGAATGGAAATATGATACAAACTGAGTTCACCGGAGAAGATAATGAATTTGAATATGCAGGGTTAGTGTAAATTTTATATAGATTTATTAGTAATATAATTATATTCTATTAAAACTTTTTAAATTAGACATAAATTAAGAGTTGGTGATCAAGGAATTTTTGTTCCTTGTAACTTGGTATGTTTACTTCATAATTTCTTCTATTTATATTATTTCTACTCTAATTTTAAGGAATTCCTGAATTAGATTTGTAAAGATTTGGGGAGACATCGTCATATTAGCTATTGTCAAAGTAAAGAAATTTGTCAAGGACAAGATATCCAACATATTTCTGGTAATTTAATCCTTATATTTTCAAACATAAATGCATTATTATTAACTAGTTAATAAATAATAGAACAAGTACATCCTAATCCTAGCATACCAAAAGATTTCATTTCTCACAAATTGTTCTGGGAACGAACTGGTTTCAAAGGTATGCATACATAAATAATTTTCATATACTTCAGATACATATTATTTATTTTTTTCAAATTTTAGATCCTTATTCTGTTCAGGAACAACATGAATTTGCGAAATGTGATCATGAATGTCCTGATGAAAAACATCATAGATCAAGGGGGTCTACAAACGATTCAGCAATTAAATCGTTTTGCGAATTACCGCTTTTTCATGCTCAACTTAATCCAAATTCAAATCTTCCTAATGATTATGGATACATATCCATGGATGGGCATCATTTTAATTGTGATAATCCGAGTACACGTGAAGTCGCTTTTCATATTATCTTTGTCTTAGATCGTTCAGGTTCTATGGGAGAACGGGATAGAAAGCCAATTCAAGAATTTTCAATTTCCAATTATTTAAAGTATTGGAATCATAATAATAGGCTTGGCGCAGTTTATCATGCAGTATGGTTAAAATTTATTAATGTCTTTGCAAAACTTAGTTTTATAATTAATATGTTAAACTTTTTAATATTAGGTGTATCAATTATTAAATGCACGTATAAATTCTGTTAAAACAAATCAAGTAATTAATGATAAAATATCATTGATCTTATTTAATAACGAGGTTTGATATATACACGTTAATATTTAAATTTAATAATTTGAATATGTGCTAACTATAATATAATTAAAGGTTATCGTTCCGATTGAGAATCAAGATCTAAAAGATCCAAAAGATCCGATGAAAATGTTGGATATAATGATTCAACACCATCCTGATAATGGATCGAATTTCATACTCGCAATTCAGAAAGCTGGATCTTTGATTTCATCTTACCATGATCCTACAAGGTATGGTTTAAAATAATATTTATTAGTTCTTGTTAGTAAAACTAAAATTATTCTCAATTTTTTAGAACAAATATTATTATCTTCTTATCTGATGGAGAATGCTATATTCCAGAAAAGCAGCTTCATGAAGTCTTTAAAGAAAATCAATCAAGAGGGTAATTATGGTTAAATTCATGTATTATAAAGTAATAAAATTTGAATTCTAATATTTCTTGGAACTCCAGATCCCTATTATATCTCTATACAGTATTATTTAGCAGCAACTCGGCCTCATCCTCCTTAGAAGAAATGGCGAAAATCGCACAATCTTATCATACTAATTACACATCATCAGGTTGCTTGCGATCTCAATTTACTCGAGCCATCAATGAGATTAGTTTAGTAAATCATTTTACTAGTATTGCAGAAAGTTTAAGAAAACATAAGCCGACTTTGTTAAAGAAAGATCTTATTATGCACTTATGATTTTTAAAATTTTGATATTCTTGGCAGGTTTTTCTTCCTCTTTAGGATATGAAATTGTATGAACATAATTTTATTTTTATAATTATTTTTTAAAATAAATCTTTTATGTGTATTCATGGTTTGCGATGTGAAGAATTATCCAATCACCAATAAAATATTGCTCAAAATAATTTTATTATAATACAATTACATACTCGAAAGCAACATATAATAACTAAACAAATTCTTCATGATACTCAACTTCTGAACAATTCAGAATACTCAAATTAATATTGTTATAAAAAAAATATTTTAATTTTATTATTTATTTAAAATATATTTAATAGATAAATCAAAAAGTATTTCAAACTTACTATATTCTCAGAATTTGAAATTTAAGATCAAGCATCAAGAAATGATATAAATAAGTAATTTTAATTTGTGTGAACTTCAATAAGTAAGGAGATTTTAATTGGTTGTTATTCTACTCCGCTCTTTCCATTTCTTCTTATGAAAGATTTTGGAAATTTCTTTTATTTGAAATTATTTATTATTACTTTTATTCAATTTGTACGTTTGTTTCAGAAGTAATTTAACTAGGCTGTTTCCTGCGTACATTATTTGTAATTATTTCTTCATGATTTTATTTTTTCTGTTCTAAAATTTAGTATAATCAATTGGATAGAGAGAGAATATTATGCGATAGAAGGAAGAATAATTGGAAGCTAGCTGGCGACCCTACTACAAGGCTTATGAGTAAATATAATGAGACAATGGATAAAATATTATCAATCAGTTTCGATTTAAAATCGGTACATGAACGATAAGCCATGACAAAAAAATCGGGCATGAAAACTTGATTCGAATGTACAAAATCAGGGCGAGAACGATTTGTGAGGTTCATAAGGAAGCATAAGGTACAGCCGTCTGTCAAGCGTATTTGCCCTCCCAAATCGAATATAAATTTATATAGAAGATAATAGAAGGTTTACTTTGCCAGTTATTATCTCCTTGGCTATTAATTTATGGTTGTTTCATGAAAAATTTTTTCTTTTAAATTAATCATAAAGTTAAAAGGAATAAATTTTAAAATCTTCTCCGAAGTAAAAGATGTCGGATTCTGTATTGAATAAGGGGCTAATCAACAACACATTTGCGAGAAGAAAACCATATCTTGATGAAACATTGTTACTCAAACAAATTCGCGTCTTTTGTCTTCAGCTAATTATTATCCTCAATTTTTAGTTTCTTTTAGCTGCTGAACACTATCCTCGTTACATAGATTAATTTTCGCTGCCAAACATAAATTTTACATTGTGATAAACTTTTTTGTCAGAGCATCATAGAGACTTACGCCTTCCAATCTTTCTTCAGAAATTATGTTAACATCTGTCACTCTCAGAATTTGACTGCGCCTAAATTTAGTTCGCCGCGGCCTTGACGATCAATTATCTGTTGGAATTGACTTTTAAGACTTTACTGCAAGTTAGGACTCCTCGGGATAATGGAATGTATATGTCAAAGCTTCGAATTAGTAATTCTGCCAACTAAGCCAAAATAAGGAAATTTATTATAAAAAGGAGTCTTAGATTCTAGATTAGAATTAGATAGTTTTCCTATCTCTTTGTAGCCTATTACAGAGCGCAGTAATAGTTGCATTTATTTCCCTTTTATTTATCTCAATAATAACTTTATTAATTTCTTTATTCAATTGATTTACATTACAATTCGATATAATACATTGTTTTCTATAAATACATAATAAACATATCTCTTTACGAATTTAGGAGGTGACTCAACCACATCATTTTTAAAAATTTATATAATTTTAGATATTGTTTTTTTTGATGAGTGAGAAATGAGCTTATCCTTATCAATAATTCTATCTTTTTTTCATATTTCACTAATATTTGGCATATTATTTAAGCAAACAAAAATAAAAATTGAGTTCAAATAAAATAAAATTTGTAATAGATTATTACCTATACAACTGATTTAAATATCAAATTTACAGGATGTTATAAATGAATTAGTATTTGTAATAATAATTTATCATATAGTCAGAAATTAATTATAAACATTAGAAAGAAATTTCATCTTTTTAATTGAACCTTTTAATCGTTCTGATTTTTTTTTAAAATTTCTATAACTTGTCATCTCAATTTTTTTAAACAAAATTATTAAAGGATGGGTTAATAAGCTTTTTTCATTTCTGAAACATAACCATGATAATTACCTAGTTACACATGATTTTGTTCTGTTTTCTTTGATTTTAATCGACTAAATCCAACCAAAAATTAACTGATGAATTGAATAGTGGATTATATAGGGTTTCGATATTTTATGGATTAGTATTCGGATTAAAATTTTTAATATTGACTTGTTCCTTCTTATTTACATAAGGAAGGTAAATAAATAGAACTCATTTTTTTGATTTGATTTAAGGAAAAAGGATTATTATTTTTTATTTTGATGAGTTATTTAATTTCGTTCCAACTGTCCGACAAATCCGTAAACCGAGCTTAATTATAAGAGTAATTATTTATGATTTCTTGAAAGTCTAACAATTAAAGAATTTAATAAGAATGACATATTAAACCATTAAAAGGTTAATATAGAGATCGAAATTAACAACGCTCATATGTTCCAATATTCCTATAACAAGCTTACAAAATTACCCGACGCCTTGATGAAGATTGCTCTGTTCTCAAATTACTTTGCTACTAACTTTATCCAACTCCTGAACAAATCACGTGACAGAACAAAAATAACTAGCCAACTTTACCAATATAATCTATTACATATATAACTATCCTTAACAGAACTCTGATGTTCCAATACTTAAATAATTAGCTTACCGACTTTACCAATCTCTTTAACTCATCTTTGTTGTGTCAATACTCCAATAACTAGCTTACCAAATGTCCCCGAATAATTAACGAGTGTTAAAGCTCATCTTTAGATTTATTTATGAAAGAAATTTTAACCTATGACACCATATTTTTGTGTGTTTTGTACTGGTTCCAACGATACGTCTTTATATTTTGATATTTTTTTTGCACAGCATTGAACTTATCTGCTAAAAATTAATTAACCCCCTGAAAATGAAATTTTAATTAAAAAAAAAAGAATATAAATAGAAAAATTATTAAAATAAAAATATAGCGGTTTAAAATTATTTAAATTCAAAAATAAACTAAAAAAAAGATTCAAAAGATAAATCCAATAAAACTAAATAACGGAAATATTAGAGCTTTTAAACTTGTCAAATGCACGAATTATATTTTTTATTTTAAAGAAAAAACAGGTTCATTATTAGAATAATAAATATCGTTAACAGACCATACCATGTAAACTGAACCGATTATCTGATATTATGTAAATCGCGTAATAAATGAACACTTCACAATGACGTGTAATAATCATTTTATTTTTTAAGTGTTTTGTTTTTATTTATAAGTAAATCAATTTGTATTTCTTTCATCTCGTCAAATAATTTTATTCAATTAAAAGGTAACAAGTTTACTACAATTTATGATATTTTTATTGGTCGCTCGCTTTGAATATGGGGAACCGTGAATCTTACGTTCTGTAAAGCCTGATGTCCTTAATAATCCAGGAAAAAAAATATTCGAATTTGGTTGTCTCGTTTTATCAACCGAAGGATAAGTATTTGTACAAGTCTTGGGCAAATAGTCTATTTTTGATAAAATAAATTTAATTCATTTTTAAAGAAGGAAGATTACGGAAGGAACAGAAGGAACATTAACGCGCCTTGATATATGTAATTTTTTTTATCAAACTAATTTTTATAAAAAGGTAAATTCATTTCTTTTATAATTCTTTTTAAAAAAAAAAAACAATGATGATCTGGCCAAAATTTGAGTCATCACACATGGCAAGTGGACACAGTTACGACTAGCCTTGGGCATATAGTCGGGTGAAACTGATGATTCCCAATGTCATGTAACATGCGTTGATTAGAGACACAAGTGACTGAGATTTGTTTTCACAAAGAAACAAATTTAAGTTAGTATGAATACTACTAACATGCATCTTTTTATGGACTATTGAGTCCAATTAGGAATGATCTTTCATACCTGACGATTAAAGACGACTGGATTCAGATGTATTTATAATTTTTTGTAGAATGTGGGATTTAAGATCATCATCGCACGAACTAAATTCGAAAAGCTGTAATACAATGTAACATGATGAAACAGCAATTTATGATTAAATACATCGCTGGCTAAAATCTCTTAATGAAAGTAGGAAATTTTCGAATATATATAAATATCGTCTTAATTAATATTCTTTTAATGAACTACTGTTTGTTTAAAAACTAATTTACTTTACATAAGAAAAAATATTATTTAATGAAATTTAAATGTTATAGACCTAACTTTCAAATCAATTTAACTAAATTTGCTATTTTTTTTTTTTTTTAGATTTATTAAGCGATTATTTCGGGTTGGATCGCTGCTTTCACAAAGAACTTTTAGTTTGAATTAAATTGCTTCCGGGTGCATCGAGAAATATTTTATGAATTGCAAGAATTGCTTATACTTTATTATTAGTATTTCTTTCCAGAATTTTTTTTTTAATTATATATTTTGTTTTGATTACTTTGAAAATGCACTATAAGATCATAATCCCGATCGATAATATAAAATATTAAAAATGATAAGTATATTTTAAGAATTCAGTCACGAGTTTAACGAAGTTTATTGAGTTTTTTAAATCTTTGCTATAAAATTTTGCAACTTTGAAAATATTTTTGTCAACCATCGATGAAAATTGATACCATATGCATTATCTCATCGAAAGTTTAAAAAACAAAAACAATAATTTGCTATTAACTAATTATTATTATATTATAATTTTAAAATTATGACATTCGGATTATGACTTAAGAACTTTTTGAGGATTTTACTTAATAAATAAAATAGAAATTATGTTAGCAGATAGAATTTTTAGTTTTAATTTTTTTCTTTCGTTGTTAATAATTTAATTATTCGATATGTAAGCAAATTCACTTATTTTATGTAAAAGCCTCAATAAACTTATTCTTTATTTTCAAATAAAATTAAATAAAATTAAATAATATTAACAAAAATTAGAAGTATTAATACTAAATAAAATCCAGTATAATAGCTTAAATCAAATAAATACTTTCATTGATTCAAAAAATAATCAAACCAAATAACTTATTATCGAAAAGTTTTTTATGGAATTGAAAGAATTTTATTATTATTATTATTATATTATCAAACCAAACTATTTAAGGGAAGGAATCGATTTAAATATAAAAAATAGAATCGATTATACGCGATAAATTGTTTCTCGAGATTCCTATTTTAAGATTGGATTTTCGAATTGCTTAATCGATTCTAATCGAATTTTATTATGCAGAAGTGATATTTACGAATTTATAAAAAAAAAAGACTTGTCAAAATAAAAAAATTTAAGTCTTCACAAATTTAATAGTTTAAGTGAAGAGATGTTTTCGATATAGAAGGTAATTTATTACTAATTTAGACTTTGACAGCCGTTATGTAAGGCCTCCGTTTATTATGCACTTGCTGCGCCACTATCAAAATAAGATTTTGATTTTTTATTTCGATATTGATTAGTTCGATTTTGATATCGATTCCGATCTCTAGTCTAGTAGGTAGGAGCCGGTTTGTTTAAATATATCAACCTGACTACGAGTTGCAAGCCCAATAAATTATAAAGATAAAAGAAAAAGAGAAACCATTTTTCGTGATAATAGTTTTGTACTACCTAAAATAAGATATCCCACACTAGAATATTATGTGTCATCGTGTGACAGATAATTTAATCTGATGTTGTGAATGAAATTGATTTTCGTCTGAAGTTGGAATTCAGATACTTTTCGGGCGTCTGAAATTGAGATCCGTTAACTGAAATTGGAATTCCAATTTCAGATACTTTTTATGCTATCTGAATTCCAACTTCAGATAACATATAAAATTAATTTTGATCCCAAATTTTTTAACCAATTAATTGTTTGACAAATTCTTTTACACGAATTTAAAAGATCAATAAAAAATTAAAAAAATTTTTTTTTTACGTATTTAATTTACCCTTACATTTTATAAAAAAGTAAATTTTAAATTTAAACCATTTTTTGTAACTATTAACTAGCAAATTTTTTTTTAATTTTTTTTATCTATTCAATTATTTCAAGGTTAATTTGAAAACTTTGATCAAAAGTAATCAACTTCAGAATCCTAAGTAAAGTTGTTCAGTGATATCGAAAATAGTTACATATAAATTTTTATTATAATTGGTTTAATAGTTATATAGTTATGACCATTTTCATTCTTACAAAATGTTTTTTATTATTTTATCCGTTTAGCACATTGGTCAAAGGAAATCTACTTTGCAAGACTAAGTAAAGTTATTTAACGGATTTGAAAATGGGTGAATATAAATTTTTATTATGATTGGATTAATAGTTGTAGAGAATTATGAACATTTTTCATAATTGTATTAACTCATGAATTTTTTTTATTTTTTTATTTGTTTAGTGACTTCAAAGAACAATTTAAGCATATTGGTCAAAGGTAATCGACTTTAAGATCAATAGTAAAGTTATTCAGTGGGTATGAAAATAGATGCATATAAATTTTCATTATAATTGGTATAATAGTTGTATTATTATGACTATTATCATAATTGTATTATATCAACTATTTTATTTTAATTATTTTAAGATATATTGCAAATAATATTTTAAATTTTACATAATTTTTAAAATTGAATCAAAAAAGTAATTCTTATATAACTTATTTTTAAATACATAATATTTTAAATATAATAACATAATTTTTTTTAAAAAATAAAATTTAATTTAAATGCATAATTTTGAATTTTTTTTTAAAATACATAATTAAAATAAATAATTTTTAAATATAAAATTAAATATAAAATAAATCATAGAAATAAACAAATCTTTGTTTCAGAATAGGCGTACCTAACTGATGCTGATTATGTATTTTCTATTTTAAAAAAATAACAAAAGTAATAATAAAATTATATATATTTATTAAATAAATAGCAATATTCTTGTAACAAACAAGGTATTCCAATGTTGCTAATATGCTAATAATTCTAATAATTCATTTTTTATTTTTAACTAATTTTCTTCTAAAAAATATTTATAATAAATTAATAATTATTTATTAAATAAAAAAATATAAGAAAATTTACTTAATTTTCAAAATATTTGAATTTTTAAATTTTAAATTTGTTTTTTTTTTTTTAAAAAAAAAAAAATACCAATAAAAAAAAATTTAAAAGAGATTATATTTATTAATATATAAATTCACATGAATGTGATCATTTTTGAATGAATAAAGAAATTTGACATTTATTAATTAATTGATCTCAAGTATTATTATTTTTTAATGGTCACATGTAATATGTAATGCAAGCATCGCAGTCATAGGAAGACTTCACTATGTTTGGCCAAAAATGCTGATCAAAATTCTTATAAAAAGTCATGATCTGCAAACAAAATCTTTTATTATCAAAAAAAATATGTGATTTTTGATTATAAGGTTACTATTCTAAAATTATAATAGACAATCTAAATATGAGAAATTAGTATAGATCCTTCTTACACATTCAATACTGCAGTCAGGTGTATTTTCCAGAATATTCTACCGATCATGCCAATCATTTTATATAGGAAATTTGTGAAACTTTGATGATAAATAAAAATTTTTTTTTTTTTTTACAAAACTAAATGTTAGAATATATATTTTCAAGTATATAGAATCAGAATCCACACGAATCCACAAGACCTTACAAAGCAGTTTTTTCTTAAATTAAATCTAAAACTAAGCCTTTTTATATATATTAATTTTGTAATTAATAATGATAAAATTAAAACAAAATGCTGAAAATTTATCTTGTTTATTTGGTTTTTTTACCAATAGGTATCCAGAAAGTCAGTTAGTACAATGTGAAACTAAAGAGGATCAGAGATAGTGATATGCATCAGCTGATGCGATAATAAAAAAAATAATAGAAATAGCTAAGTATTTTCCTGAATTATCTTTATTACTTGATTCTTTAAAAACTTATTCTTTATGTGAAAGACATTACAATCAAGTTGTCGCTAAAAATTCTTTTATTAAACAATTAAAAATAAATAATT
>CAMKVN010002122.1:0-14914 GCA_946474995.1 Funneliformis geosporum
CGAGAAACAAGATAACGACTAGAAGACAAAGCAAGAAGAACTATTTTTATTAGTTCATAGTTATCATCATCTAGTTCATTTAGGTTTAAAAGAATCATCTATCTCCTCCATTATTAATAAGAATAAAGCATAGTCTGCATCGTGTTTAATTAACATGATTGGTTAAAATTTAAAAATGGAACAGATCAACTCGGCATTTATCTGTTCAATTCTCGCCATTTTTAATTGGGAACAGGGCTAGTATATTCGGCGTAACCTACACACATTTGAGCTGTGCTAAACACGGTGGGTGTGACGCGGTGTGACAGATATATATAAGTCAACGGAATATAGTAAATCATATTACTAATATAAATTATCAATAAATTCAAAAAACATATTTTTATTTTAAATCATTTTCTTTAATTTAAATTATGCAAAATACATCCTGCCTTATTTGTCATGTTCTTTTTGCCTCGGTGTCGTCTTCAACGATTGAAACACCATTTTTGTCAAAATGCTGTAATCGTTGGGTTTGTTATAATTGTTTAGATGGTAACCCAAGATTTTATACTTATTGTCCATTCTGTCAAAAAGTTGCATTGACTTGTGAAAGAAATAATAAATTGGATAATTTACCAACATACGAGGAAGTTATTTACAATGATTTAAATAATTCAAACTTTTTGAAAGCAAATTCTTTTAATGAAAAATCAAACGAGAAATTGAGTTTTGGTACGATTCATCATGTTAAGAAAAATGATACTTTAGTTGGGTTGGCTTTCAGATATGGAGTCGAGGTATTTTAATTTTAAAAAATTCATGAGTAAAATCAATGTAATTCCGAGCATTTCCCTAAATATGTTACATTTTAAATATATACATTAGATAGCAGATATTCGTAAAGCAAATCGATTATTTGATGACAAGATTATAGCTCGTTCGACTTTAATTATCCCAAATTATGATGGACCTTCTTTATCAGAAAAGCTTTCAGAGGAAGAAGGTAATAAGAATTATGATAGATACTCAATGATATTATATTAATATATTAAATTTCATTATGCACATTTATTTTATAAAGAGAACAAAATCTTGGTAAAACGTTTTCAGATACAATCTAAATGTATTGACCCAATAGAAGCCAAGTTTTATATGGAACAATCGAATTATAATATTGAAGAAGGTAGATAATTCAAAAGGAAAAAGAAAATCCTTTTTATATATATATATTTTTTTTTGTTTGTTTCATTGATTTCCAAGTCTAATTCCACATATACATTTATTATCAGCCATACAATTTTATCGAGATGATCTATTATGGGAAATGCAACACCCGATGAGAGAAAAAACTAGACTGACTAAACTTGTTAAATTCAAAAATATTAAAAGAAAATTGGAATGAAAGCGAGAAATTATCATTTAATTATTTTACATCTAACGTAAATTATATTGTTATTTTTTAAATGTGTAAAACATATACTATTAAATATAATGAATTTCCTTATCCATAATAAAGCAAACTTAAGCAGAATACTTTAATGAATTTGAATAGGAACATTTAATTATGAAATTTCCATGTCAGCATTGTGTTGTGATTTCTCTGTAATTTTGGCAACTTGTGCTTTAATCTTGGTAGAAGTTCCAATGAGTTCAATATTCGTTTGAATTTCGCGTATATTCTCCGCTTTTTCACGTTCCTTATTGCCAGACATTCTATAATCAAAAAGAGTTTGATTAATATAATTTAACGAGCTAGTATTTTTTTTTTTTTTTTTTTTTTGAATGAATCATGATTAATAACCTGTTCTTGTAAAAGACGCGTTCACGCTTGGCTTTAATTTCGGAAATTCGTTTCATAGCTTTAATAGTTGTGTCCAACAGTTCCCGATCGTATCGAACTGGTACATTACGACGTTTTTCAAATTCAAACGTAGAATCCTGAAAAGCAAAAAAAAAAATTTATAATTGTTAAAAAAAAAAGGCGTGAAGTAACTTACAATGGTCATTTCTTTGCCAGCAGCCTTTCTAAATGCTTTAGTCCAACGAACTTTGCGAGGATTACGTTTGTGTTTAAAGGCAGCATGACATTTACTTCTGCAGAAGCGAAATATCTAAAAAAAATGTATATATAAAAATTATTGGTAAAACTTTCCGTAGTGACCATAGAGAAATTGTTATTACCTTGCTATCATTTCTAACAAACATGGTCCCATGACCAGGATATATTGTGGAAGAACAAAAGTAACATTTTTCTAAACGCATTTTTTTTTTTTTTTGGGTAGAAAATCAATTATATAAAAAAAAATTTTTTTGTAATCAGATTTTTTTATATATAATGAACATCAATTATTTTTTTTACTTCTAAAAATTCGCTAGATGGTAAATTATCAAAAAAAAAAAAATTTTTTTTTTTTTTTTTATTTTCCTTTTTTTTAAAAAAATTATTTTTTAATTATTTTTTTTTTATTTGTTACAAGGCTGCAACAATTGTCAACCCTAAAGCATTTCCCTTAGCTGATGCAGATTTAACAAACCAAATACTTGATCTCGTTCAACAAGCTTTACATTATAAGCAATTGAAGAAAGGTGCTAATGAAGGTATTATTCATTTCCTTCTAAAACATTTTTTTATTTTTTAATTATATCATTCATTCATTTAATTTAATTAATCTTTAGCCACTAAAACACTTAATCGTGGAATATCCGAATTTATTGTGATGACGGCAGATACGGAACCAATTGAAATTTTATTACATCTTCCATTATTATGTGAAGATAAGGTAGACCAAGATCATTTTAAGAACTTTTATTGAATTTAAAAAATTTATTAACAAAGTAAATTAATTTAACATAACAGAATGTTCCATACGTTTTTATTCCTTCAAAGACTGCGTTGGGACGCGCTTGTGGAGTATCTCGAGCGGTTATTGCTGCTTCCATAACAAGTAATGAAGCTTCTGAACTTAAACCTCAAATTCAACATATAAAATCGCGAATTGAAAGATTGTTGATATAATAACATCATTGGAAACAAAAGATGCTATAAAGTGAAATTGATAACCAAAAAATAAAAGTTCTTAAAACATCACAAAATTTTTTCATTATTTTTTTTAGTATACTCTAGCTTTTGGAGGAACCTATAGATTTGTAATGTAAAATAAAAGAAAATAAGTTAAAAGCAAAAAAAAAAATGTCAAGCTAAAAAATAAAATATACACGCACACTAGCGCATTCATTTTCATCCAGCGTTTTACTAGTTACGGGCCGATATTTTAATGTAACTTGTCCTGTTTTTTGATCATGCCATGATAGTGTGTGTTTCATCCACTCTTCGTCATTACGTGTCTGTTATGTCGAAAAAGAATGTCATTACGCAATATTCTTTTTAAAAAAACTATTAACTTAATTGTTGATTAACCTGATAATCTTCTCGCGCATGAGCACCACGGGATTCTTTTCTAACTGATGCGGAGTGCATAGTCTGAACAGCATTAGTCAAAAGGTTCTGTAACTCTAAAGTTTCAATAAGATCAGAGTTCCAAATCATGGATCGATCCTCAACTCCCACATCTGCGAATGACTTGAAAACTTCATCAATCTTTTTGACGCCTTTTTTTTGGATAAAATATGTTAAAATGACAATAAATAAATATATAATAAAGCAATAAACCAATAAATCAATAAATCAATAAATCAAATAACGATTTTATTTACCATGATCCAAAGATGCTTGTGTTCTGAATACTGCAGCATCACGTTGCATAGACTTTTGCATATTTAAGCGAATTTCTGCAGTTGGTTTTGGTCCAGATGAATTTCGAAGTTTATCTAGATTAGCAATTGATTCAGATCCTGCATCTGAAGCTAATGGTCTGTGAGGTGTCCCTGGTTCCAAAGTATCTTTGATATGATGTGCACAAGCACGACCAAAGACAACAATGTCGAGTAATGAATTGGCACCTAAGCGGTTGGCACCATGAACTGATACGCAAGCGGCTTCGCCAGCTGCATACAGGCCAGGAACAATTTTGTCATTTCCTTTCTGTAAAGTGTAAGGATTTAATCAATCAATATAATATGAGAGACGGCGGTAAACCATATAAATTGAAACATCATATATACCTCATCAATCGTTAAAACTTCACCAGTATATCGCGTAGGTATACCACCCATATTATAATGTACAGTAGGTAATACTGGAATTGGTTCTTTGGTTACATCAACGCCGGAAAAAATTGCAGCTGTTTCAGAAATACCAGGTAAACGTTCGTGTAGAACTTCCGCAGGTAAATGCGAAAGTTGTAAATGAATATGATCAGCTTCAGGACCAACACCGCGTCCTTCACGGATTTCCAACGTTATTGAACGTGACACGACATCTCTAGAAGCCAAATCTTTTGCACTAGGAGCATAACGCTCCATAAAACGTTCACCCTTAGAATTGAGTAAATAACCGCCTTCACCTCTAGCGCCTATATATATATATATATATATATATTAAAATGTAATTGATATTTATGGGATCGACCTAAACATTTTACAAACCTTCGGTAATCAAACAACCAGCTCCATAAATACCAGTAGGATGGAATTGTACGAATTCTAAATCTTGTAATGGTAACCCGGCTCGAGCAACCATAGCGTTTCCGTCTCCTGTACATGTGTGTGCACTAGTACACGAAAAAAAAGTACGGCCATATCCACCAGTAGCTAATACTGTTTTATGAGCACGGAAACGATGTAAAGTTCCATCTTCCTGATTAAGAGCAATAACACCACGACATGTACCATCTTCCATTAATAAATCGAGGGCAAAATATTCAATAAAGAAATTAGTGTTATGTCTTAAAGATTGTCCGTATAACGTATGTAAAAGAGAATGTCCGGTTCGATCAGCGACCGCAGCACAACGGTATGCCTGACCACCTTTCAAAATAAAAAAATTCTTATGAGGGAATTATACAATAAACATAAAAAAAAATCAAAAAGATGAAAAGTTAACATACCTTGACCGAAATTTAGACTTTGTCCGCCAAAAGCTCTTTGATATATTTTACCCTCTTCCGTTCGAGAAAATGGTACACCATAATGTTCTAGTTCAATAACAGTTTTTGGAGCTTCGCGACACATGTAGTGAATTGCATCTTGGTCACCAAGCCAATCACTTCCCTTCACAGTGTCATACATATGCCAACGCCAATCATCTTCAGTAATATTCCCTAGGGCAGCATTAATACCACCCTTTCATATTATCATAATTCAATGTGAATCTTGCTTATAAACTGCCATGTTTAATTGAATCATAATAAAGAATTTCGCACAAACCTGTGCAGCGACAGTATGTGATCTTGTTGGAAATAATTTAGTTATACACGCCGTATTTAAACCGGCCTCTGCAAGTCCAAAAGCGGCACGCAAGCCGGAACCACCAGCACCTACAACAATAGCATCATACGAGTGATCAATGACTGGATATTTGCTAGAAATTGTAGACTAGTCGATTAAAGTGCAATGCTGTTAATTAGTATTTAAATAAATAATATCGAAACAACAAATAAAATTTCATATTATTATTACGGGTGCTTCCTTTGCTCTTAATGGTTGTGAGGCAATCACTTGTGAAGCTGGTTTCGATGCATGAAAGCTTCGAGAAAGGGTTTGGGTTGAAATCTATAATTTGTACTTTTAAATTTAATGCATTCGAAATATGAAACTCGAAAGTCCTTTTAATAATATCATTAATAAAGTTTTACCAGGTTAACAGGCTTGGAACAAATTTTAAACATTCGATACATCTTTAGAACCAAGGAAATGACGGACAAAAAGTGGAATGATAAAATTTTGATAATTTTTTTTTTAACCTACATAAACTGATGCAACTAGATCTCGGGGAGAACGATTTGAATAGCGATCCGATCATATGACCGACCTCGGTCAAATTTGTTGGTTCGAATCAGATTGAATCGACTCATAAACTTGAACCATTCTAGATTGTCTTATATTTTATAAACGCATTGTGTAAACCAAAATAATCGTCTTAAGGAAACCTCACTTGGTTTTGTTACTGCAAGCATTTTCAACGATTTATAGACAATATTGTAATATATTCGCTAATGATAAAAGTGTTTTTTTTCTTAATCAATTCCCCAAAAATCATGATTTTTGACAATTATTCAACAATTGTGTTATACGGTTATGCGTTTATATTACTTTATTAAATATAATTAACAATTAAAAAATAATAACAAGCTTCCGCCATAACGCTTGTTTAAAATCTATAATATTTTATGTTTTGACGTTTCTTTAATCTTTACCTCAAGAAATTGAAATTTAAAATCGGTGGCATCTTGAGGAGGATCGTCTTCAGTCCGATCTTACAATTAGACCGGACCAAGATCGGATGGATCGGATCATTAATTATCACTAGATCTTCAAAATTGTTTAAAATCATATGATTGCGGATAATCAAGTTTATTCCTGATACAAAACCTTATATATCATAAAGGACAATTGAATTATCTAAGAATCTTCAGAATACATACGAGATATATATTTGCACCTTGGAAAATGATGACCTCAAAAATTAAAAAATCAACATCTCTAATGACACGAATGTTTTTGTTTGTTTTTGTTGATAAAGAATGAAATTCTAGGGTTTAATCTTATATATGATCAAGAGTTTTGTTTCATTAGGGAATTAACAATTTCTTAATTATTACATATTCATCACATTACATAAAATCAGCCGATTCAAACTTTAATATTAATATAAGCACAGGATAGTATATATAGAAAAATGAACATGTCCTCAGCAATTGTTTCCACCACGAAGAGCTAACACCAAATGAAGAACTTCCCCGGCCATTATACCGCTATCTTGAGCTGTCTTGTCATCGGTCCTATTGAATCATAAGGTTAATTTGATTTATTTTGTTTCATGATATAAAATAATCTTGCCAATAACTATTTCTAATCCCTTATGTTTTTTATCCTGATACTTACAATTGTTTACCGGCATAAATAAGACGCTGTTGGGCTGGCGGAATACCCTCTTTTTCTTCTACACGTTCTTTAATTTTTGCTACCTAAAATTAAAATCAAACATTACATTATGATTGAGTTACTTTTTTAAAAAAATTATTAATGATATTAAACAAACATACTGTATCTGAACCTTCAATATCAATTTCAATCTACAGAGTAATAAAGAAATAATCAATAAACATATTATTAAAATCACTTATTAAAACATAAACTTACTTCTTTGCCAGTAAGTGTCTAAAGATTTTTTTTTAAAAAAATGTTGGAATGAATATGTATAGATCTGTTACGAATTGTCTAATTCGTTCTATCAAAGAAAAAGTAAATAAATACTTATAGAGACCTACCTTAACTTTGATAAGCATTTTGGTCGATTTTTAAATTGTAGACAAAAAGAAGAAAAGATTCGGTGCGTGGTGACTTATAAGTTTGGATTTCGATTTACCTGAAGGACAGTTCAGTTAGAAAGCTTTTCGTATTCCGGAATACCGATATACAGTAGATCTAACTTCATTTCTAAACACGTGATATCACAATGTTCGTGTAACTTTCGCGTCAAGTTACAAATAATAATTCTCGTTGGAAGAAAACAGAGTCTAAATTGGCATATTTGTGTTTTAGTGTACAAAACTCTGAAAAAAGAAAAGATCGGGATGTATTTTTTTTTTTTTTTTGAATCCGTTACCTAAGTAAAGATCAACAATTGATTTGTAAACAATTTATATTATAAATCTCTCAAGTATAAATAGTTTCAAAATTCTACTAGTTATAATTAAATTGCAACATACAATTATATTAATACTAAAATTAGTTTATTTAAAAAATAAAACTAAAAAAATAATATTTCATAATAATAAAACCTATTATTATTTATAATATATATATATTATTTATAGGAGTATAAACTGGGTATATGCAATAAAGATCATGTTAATCCAATTTATTATTCAGTTTGTTCTACCTCCCTATATTTTACAAAACCATCTTTTTGTGAATTTATTTACGCATGTGAGCATGGATTTTGTATTCCCATGTGTTAAAACTGCCAAGGGGCTAATTCAGGATGCATATAACTAGAGCTATGATCAACTTAGTTTCCTACTTCATAGTAGCGTTACAACAATTCATCTGACGACAGACTTATGGACAGCAAAGTCTCAGCATGGCTATTTAGGTGTCACGACTACTTGATTGTCCTCCGATTAAAATTTTGAGAAGCTTTACTTTCTTGTAATCACCTCGCTTATTCACATACTAGCGAAGTAATTAGTGAAGAATTGTTTCGAATAGTGATACCTGACGAAATTACCTTTCTTAATATGATAAAATTGACGAAACTGAAATGACGAAACTAGTTTTTTATTAATAATAAAATTATTTTACTTAATTGCCGAAATTATATTTAACTTGATCTAAATTCCTTGAATTAAAATACATTAAAAAATATAATAATTTTATATTTATTCATATAAAAATATTAAAGAGACGAAACTTTTGACGAAACTACAATTTTTTAAAAAAGAGTTTAGTCAGGTATCACTAGTTTCAAATAATCCATGAATGGCATCTTGAGAATATAAATTTTACTGTTGCCACAAATAATGGTGCTAACATGATTAAAGGAATATGATTACTATGCAAAATTATATTAGGAAATAGAACGTCAACAATGTGCCGCTCACACACTGCAATTATCAGTACAAGAAAGATTGAAGCAATATAAAGACATGCATTATCATATCAAAAGCTTGCAAGCTTTTTTGACTCTCTAAACAGGCTCAACATTTATGCAAAACGCAATATAAATCTAATCAGAATGAAGATGAAACTGTTAAAATCCCTTTTGATCTTTTAACAGACATAAAGACCAGGTGGAATTTCACCTATTTGGCTTGAAAATGAATTTTAGAATTGTATAATTCGATAAGATTTGTTTTAACTTCGTTACTTTCTGAATTAGATTATACTTCTAGAATAGAAGGTGAAAAGTTAGAATGCCTTTGTTTATCAGTTGCAGAAAAAGAGTAATTTTTTCTTTTATTTAACTCTGTATTTATTTGATTAAATTCCATACTAATTTTTCTATTTACTTTATAGATTTTTACAAAAAGCTATAAAGTTATTGGAACCTATCAAAACTGTAACTCAACATATGTGTGATGCAAACTATCCAACATTTAATCTCATTCACTCATACATGAAGT
The DNA here is from genome assembly GCA_946474995.1 of Funneliformis geosporum. Classification (NCBI taxonomy): domain Eukaryota; kingdom Fungi; phylum Glomeromycota; class Glomeromycetes; order Glomerales; family Glomeraceae; genus Funneliformis; species Funneliformis geosporum. Next base: position 9,228 of record CAMKVN010002122.1, read on the forward strand.
CTCTTAAAAAAAATTCACCCTAATATCAAACAAAGGTGAGACAATCGAAACCTATCTGAATCTTATCTATAGAGAAGGCTATAAAGAAAATGATGATAACGAAGTAACTGATGATGACATGCCTTCTGCTGGCACTCGTCAATAATGGCAATACGCATACTGGCAATTTTATCATAGGATGAGTTCTCATGGTCGAAGAAGAAGACGAACTTAACAGGGACTAAATAGAAAATGAACACGAACTAAAAGCACAATGGAAGACATGAATCAGGTAGAATATTTACCATCAGTTGATACTACCAGTTTGCTTGAGCGAATTTGAGCCGCAATTTATCTTTCATTAGATGAATTATGGTTCGTTTTGACTGATACCACCTTAATTATCACATTTCTTGACTCAAAGTTTAAACATTTCAATTGGGCAACTAATGGCGAATGAGATAAAATATGTAAATTGGTGGAAACTTTATACGATGAATTGAAAATAAATCTTCATATCCCAGACGATGCTGAAGTTAGAAATTCAGATGATAATAACAACGATGGTGATTTTTTCCGTGATCTAGAAGGCAATTACATGAACACAGAACTGACAGAAGAAGAGGACAAAGTATTATGCTATGCAAAGTTAAGTGATATTAGGGTTAAAGATGATCCTTTAGTTTGGTGGTTAAATAATAGAGATAATTTTTCCATTTTAACACAACTTGCGAATAAATATCTATTGATTCCTATGATTTCAGTGCTAAGCGAATGATTGTTTTCTGATGCTGATAACCACATTTCAGCAAAAAGAACGTGATTGGCATCTGATTTAGTGAATAAGGTTTTATTTTTAAAATATAACAACACCCATTTCGAAATATTTCCACCACAAAAAATTTAATAATTAATTAATTCATACGCCTTCTACCTTCACAATATTTCTTTTATAAACAATTAATAACAATAATAATAATCACTAATCTAGCAATTGTTAACAACATTTTATTGAATAAATATTATCAAACAATATAAATAATATAAAGGAATTGACATTAAGTTAACAAAGTAAAGTAAAAATTACAAATTAAACAAATAGAAATTAGATCACTTTAATAATATCTCACCTAATTAACTTTAAATTTTAATTTATTTATTTTTGGATGTATTAAACTTAATCAAATTAATTAAAAATATACAAAATTTGTTTACGTCTGGATGGCTCAGTTTATTGATTTTAATTTTAACCAGTTAATATAATCAGTTTATCAGTCATAATTGGTTTTAATATAACCAGGTTATAACCGGTTCTGATTTTCAGGATGTCAATAAAACCAGTTTGTAATAATAAAACCAGTTCTAATCTCTACTTGTAATAACAAAAAAAAAAATTTTTTAAAATTAGTCAATTATTAAAATAAATGAATAAATCATATGATATTCTATCAATTATTTAATTTGTATAAGCAGTATATGTTAAAAAGTTTAACAGTTAACTATAAGGCAAATTTTTCAATATTACAATTACACAAACAAAGTTAATTATAAAATTGATTTATGACATATTCTGGTTACTGATATTAGCTAATAAATATTAGCATTGCAATTGATAACATTTCATAAAAAAATACTATATAAGCTGAAAATATTATCACTTTGCTTTGCCTCATTAAAAAAATACTCTAATGAACACTTTCCTATCAATATTAATAAGGATCAGCTTGTTAGTCATCTTAAAAAAGTCATTAAAATTGAGCAACTGCAAACTTTCGCTAACATTAACGCTAAGGATATTAAATTATGAAAAGTGCCAATCTCTGATAATCATAACGATCAGTTGTGGAATCTTTTACTTAAGGATAATAACAAGCTGTTAGCAATAAGAAAGATTTCAAAATACTTTTTAGACTCACCTCCCGAAGAACATATTCATGTCTTAGTCTCTTCACCAGAGTCTACCACAATGAACAAGGTATTGGAATTAAAAGAACAACTCATCTCATTGAAGGTACTACTCAATAAGTTCACACATGATACTTATAAAATAATGGGAAAGGTCAGGAGGTTTCATAATATTTTTTTTAATCATCTTCACATTATGGATTTCAACATCATCGTTCACCCAAAATGAAAGCCAAATAAGTGGACTGTAAATATTGAACATTCCAGGGGTGACTGTACCCCATATATAGAAATATGTTTCACAATTCATTAAAACTGGTTTTTATACAATTTAAAGTACTTTTTGAAAGCCCATGTAGCCGATCTTTACTATGCGACATGCATGAAGATATTTAAGCAAATTTAAAGCTTTTGCAATGTAAAGTAATAATATTTCTTGAATCCATTTGAATCCAACAACTTTATATATTAATTAATATGACTGAAAAGAAGAGTTGTATAGAATACCAAGCCACTGAGTTGACCAGATTCCGCTCGTTGAATGGAGATAAATGGGAGAAATTGAGAGTAAAGGTTTAGTGAAGGTAACGTGGGAGGAAGGTATTACCCTATATAATTCTTGTTATATGCATTTTGTGGATAATCCTTTAAGAAGAGGGTCTAAACGAGTAAGAGTCACAGGTGAAGAGGTCAATATGCCCAGTACAAAGCTTGAGCTTGCCGAAGTTATCAAGGTAATGGCAAAAATTCTTTACGAAAGAGAACACATAAAGAAAGAAGGTTCCATTTATGAATTTGATGAAATGCGTGAATTACTTGAAAAATGTGAACCTGGCTTAAAAAATTTTTTGACCAACTCTATTCAGCAGCTCGGCCATCTGAACGTAGTAATCAAACGATAGATCGTATGAAGAAATTAATGCTGTTTATCTGTTATTTACTTGCTTCATTGAATAATACAAAAATTAATTCCTTTAAGTTTGATCTCGCGTATTACTTAGATTCAGTAAGAACAAGCAATGAAGGCTTAAACACTATGGCAAATCTTGGTGTGATTACAACATCAAGGGCAATAGATTGTAGGAAGAAAAAAATATCCTATACACATGGGGAATATGTGGAAAATGCTCTTAAAAAGTATTTAGATAATGCATTTGTATTGAACATCAATGATTATCACAATATTCACATTCAACGGCAACCTGATACCACTAATACCTCCTAGGCAGCACATATAGTAACAATCTTAGCAAATCCATGTCCAATGCTAGCAATACTATATAATGAAATACTCAATCTGAAAATTGTAGATAGTAAATTAGTTATAAGACATCTTGATAGGCGGTTTATTATAAATCTTGGTGTTTCTTATGATCGTATGTGGGATCTGGTCAGAAAAGAATGTTCTGATGAAGAGCTTATAGATAGATTAATATTGCATAGTTACAATGACAGGTTAACAGAGAAAAGAAGCGAATGGCATATACAAAATTCCATTCTTTTTGATTTTGTTGAAAATAACTTAAAAGGTATAGAAGAATATATAAATGCACTCAAAATTGTGCATGATCAAGAGCAAATGTAAGCATACATTTCCCAATATACCATTCCTGTTGTTGCTGATTGGCCTGGTCAACTCTTCATTTGGAAAGCCATTGCATAACGTGTTCTTGTTAACAATGAAACCATCTCTTAATTTATTATATCATTTTTGCCAATTATGGGTCCTCTTCATATATCATTGAATGCTCGCGAACTTGTTTTTTTGAAGAACTCACATTTATTTAATGACATTTATAAAGGTATATTTGGAATATGAAAGGATCTTGGTAAGAAGCTATGACCATGGAGAATTGATTTAATTCTTCATATTGTACGCATTGCGTGGTCTGAAATAGCCAATTCTATTTATTTGAAATTTAGAAATTTATGTAAAAATATTGAATTTTTATATCTAACGGATCTTTTGAGTAATTTAATTCATCTAGTTCTTGATGTTTATGCAATACATCATCAAGAAGGTAATTGGCCGGCTTATGAAGAAGCTTGCATGCATTGCTAGAGTGACCTTTTTCTCCGGTTTGATCGAAAAAATTACAAGCGTGCTACTTTAATGTTTTTTTCTGACATTTTTTATTGGATGGAAACTGGTCATCCAATTATTCATATGTTTACTGACCATCTTGCTTCTTTAAGTGATTGTCTTATAGAACTTGCTTATAGCATTATCTGACGACGTACTGCTAAATTCTCTACAGCTCAATAATTGCAGAAGGAAACACATTTCATTTTTCAGTAACGACAAGATAATACTTTTCAACAACATTTTGTGCATTCTGTAAAGTATCCATATACACTAAAGCAATTGCATATGCTTTCTCAAAAGTGTGTTATATGGCTTTTAGAAACATTTGCAAAAATATATCAAGCACGTAGTCAGTATTCTTTGATTGTTAAATCTTCATCAGATGGTATTAACACATATAAGTTGCCTTCATTAAATTATGAAGTAACTGATCGTTATCTTTCAAGGGGTTTTGTTACTTCTAGAAAACCAAATACTTTTATTTTATGTGATTTCATCCATTGTGATCACACTTATGATTTACTTAATGGTAACATTCTAGCGTATAGACATGGTTACCATAGTTATTGCTTGCAAAAATATCAATTTAAATGTTTTATATGTTTAGGTTATCTACAGAATGAAATCAAAAAAAATGTTGATGTGATAATAATAAATTTGACAAAGGAATTAGTTAAAAATGAAACTATTGATGATGGTAATGAAAATATAATTGAAGATGATTTAAATGATGTAGAAAGAGCGACAGATGATAATGCAACAATGGTAAATCAATTGTAATGTGAAAAAAAACATTTCTAGATTTGTAAATTTTATTTACATATAAAAGTTACTTATAATAAATATGTAGAAATATATGCTGTAAGTTTTATTTATATATACAAATAAATTACTTGCAATAAATAAATAAATATATGAAATTTCAACCCATATTTAATTTTAACCAGCATTTAATTTTACTAATTTTGGCTAGAAATTAAGTATAAAGTGATCAGAATTACATGTTTTAAATTTAGAAATTTGTGTAACTGGATGACGGTCTCAATTTGATTGGTCAGTTTTCATGTGACGATAACGAAATTTATGATTTTATTGGTCAGTTATCTGTGACAAAATTGGAATTTTGTGTAATCTGAACGGTCTTCCCTAGAATTGAACATATTGATTCTCGAAGGTCTCAAAGATTATATATGTAAGATTAGGAATGTTAAACAATCCTAAACAGTCCTAAAAGTCCCAATAAATTTGCCAGTTTTAGAGAAGATTTTTATTTTACTGGCATTATATTTTACTTTCTAATAATAATTTGTTAATTGAATATGAATTAAAAATATATATTAAACTTATGCGAGAACCCAGAATCTTAATTTTTGAAACTTAGGACCTAGTCCTAAGGATTAGATCCTACCTTGACGATCTCATATTAATTGTCAATTCCAAAGTTCATATTTCTTTTATAAGTTATTCATATCAATGTTATTTATTATAGATAAGCGATTAAACTTTTCTATAACTCGTAATTTCAATCTTTGTTTACAGTCATTTGGAACAGGTAATACAAAAAGGTGTGGAGTCCCATGAAGGTGATGAGTGGTGTTTATTATGATCACGTGACATTTGTGTGAAGCGTACTCAAGTTACATATGGGTTGTGAGCTAGGAAAATGAGGTTCTGGGACATTTTAACCAAAGTTAAAATTTTTACTTTATATTAATGT
>CAMKVN010002123.1:0-14912 GCA_946474995.1 Funneliformis geosporum
TTGAAGATCACGAATTTGTAGAATATGGTGACCCTGAGATGTCTATAAGGTGTGATGGTAGCTACCACCAATATGGTATAAGTTCACTTTGTCTAGATCCATACCATCCTGGCAACAGGTAGCGATAATAGATATTCTCACCTATCGTGAACCAATTGAGTTTGGAACTGATAGTGGAGGCTGGTTTGTAATGAACAAGTGCCGCATCGTCTGCAAAGGGTACCTGTGAGGGTAGGTCAATGGTAGGCACTGTATAACTTGGATTGAACAATAGTCGTAGGTTATAGGTGGTTGATATTACACTGTCTTTAATCATCATGATGTCTATATCACAACTAGGATTTGAAGGCCTAGGTTCGATTCTTGGGGTGATTTTGACGTATGGTGAGGCAACTATGATGTAGACTATCATCTTAGGTTGTTCTTGACCCTCTTTTTAGTAGTTGTGATGAATAGTGAATGATGGCCAGGTACTATATCTCTCTACCCTGAGGGTTCATTGGTTTGGCAGTCTACTCAAATATTAACATTCATTCACCTAGGTTTAATGCCAACCCACACTGGTTTGAAATATAGCAAAGGAGGGTTAATAGTGGAATTAGACGTGTTGTAAGACATATCATTCTGTTGAAGGGTATGCATCCAAATATATTACCACTTGTGCATGCCTAGTAAAAGTATCAAAAAAAATAAAAAAAAATTGAATATAACAAAAAATGGAATTACAGTATATAATTCCTATGTATCACATTACCTTCCATATGTATTTGATAATTGTCAAGAAATATACTTCAATACTTGCATAGATTGTAAAAATCTTTTTGTTTTTTCAAAACTTTAAAGAATTATTTTTCATCAAATTTGCATAAAGATTTTGATAAATATTAGAGAAAATTGATTGCATTTATGTCACATCATACTCGTAAAATATATCTAAATGTACAACTACCTGCTATTCTTTTCCAACTTAATTCTGATGAAGCTTTAATTATTGTGGATTATAAAATGTATATTAATCCTAAAAAAGCAAAAGAAACAAAGGATGAGTAGTTTGGTAAATGTGGATAGACTTTACATTCTATTTTATTATATACTAAAGATCAAAATATTAACAATCTCAATATCAATGCTTTTGATCACTGGAGTGGTGACATCAAACAGAATGCTTAGTTTATAGTATCATCTCTACATGGAATAATTGAAACACTTGAAAGGAAATCTAAATTTGTAACTATTATATCTGATAATAATGAATATTATCATAATACAGAGCTAATGATAATATTATCACATTAGAAAGAATGGTATAATATCTGTGTTAAAAAGTGGATTTTTTTAGAAGCTGACGAAACTAAAATAGCAATAGACTCACATCATGTCTAAGTAAGTGATTTACTCTTTCTTCTTTATAACTTATATTGTGATGTAATCAAAAATTTCCATTAAGATTACACATGTTATTAACTGATATGTTAAACTTGGTTATGAAATAACTTTGAATAAAAATATTGAGATGTAATCAAAGATCTATCTGATACTTACATAGCAAATCTTCAACCTAATTGAGAGTAAAGCAAATATATCATATAATATATTTCATGATAATAATAAATTTCAAAATTGAACTAATTTTTTTTACAAATTATAGAAAATGATATTAGTAAAAAGGGAAAATTAAAAATGGGAACAATTGTAGAAATTCCTAATTGGAATGAATTTACCTGGGTATATGATAGTGAAGAAGCTAGTTATATTTATGCACAATCTTTGCTAAAATTTGGACAAAATTTAAAAAATTGTTAAGGATCAAATAATTACAGATCTTAATCCTATTATTTTAACACATTCAAATCCCCTAAAACCATGAATAATACCAAGGATTGATCATTAAAGTATTGAAGTATTCTTTACATTTATATTCAGATAATCAAAATTTCCAAATCCTATTTTTATATAAAATTCAATATAGATACTATTGACGAAAATTTAAAGGATTTAACAAATGAATTAGTAAATTATAAGATATGATGATTCTAATTTATAAATAAAATCATAAAATATATTATATAATAGGAATATATGGATATAATAAATGAAGTAGAAGTAAATAAGATTATGGTAATTTATAATAAAAATTGAATATCAATTTTAAATAAACTCATTAGCAATTATAATTATTTAGTTAGGAAGTTTTTATTTTTAGTTGGGTATTATTACAATATCAAAAAATTAGAGAGTCTGTAAAAAGAATCCCTAAACATATCAAGCAACTTTTTGAGATAATTTTTCACGTAAGAACTGTAAATCTAAGAAATAAAATAACAGCTGCAGAGATGTAAAGTAAATTGATGCAACGAGTATAAAAAGGAGATATAGAGCATGAAGATATACCAAAGGAATCTATTATTACAAATTGGATTATTTGTTTTTATGAGGCTGAAAACATTCAATGACACTTCAAGTAATTGAAGTAGCAAAGCATACCTTGAATGCAAGAGAGTTTTTGAAAATAAGTTAAAAGGCTAAATTGTATTTATTTTTTATGTAAATAATATAATAAAATACAATAAAATAATGAAATTCAATTTTATTCAAAACGTAAATCTAACATACCTAAGGTTGCTTATCTAAACTTATTTTAGTTTTAGCTAAATGTCTAAACCTTTAGTTTCACTAAATTTTTATTAAGTGTTTGATATATTTTTGCCAATTTCATAAGCTTTGATATAGTTTTACCTTTTTCTGAATTTCGCAGATTTTTTAATAAGGTTTTAATATAATTTAGCCAGATTTTACTTTTACTATTTAGATGACTGACTAAACTCTAAGTTTATATCAGCAACCTTAAACACACCCATGTAGAAAAGTTGTTATTTTACATATAAATATATAATTTTTTTTGCAGATTTGGGTTTTTCAAGTATTTTTTAATATATTAAATGTCAATTATTTAAAGTTAATATGCTATTTATGAAATATTTATTTTGGAAGTTTGTTTATCGGTATCAGATTAGCAAATTTAACCCTGATTTTCTATATGAAAATAGTGCTGATCTTAGCTGAATCAGTGATTAATATAATTATATATATTAATTAAAAATGTAAAAAATCAAAAAATACTTAATTTTAATTAATAATAATATATTAAAATACTTATTTCAATTTTTAAATAAATTAATTTTAATAATATCATATTATAATCAATATCATATGTTAAATATTATAAAGGAAATTATACATCTTTATGTACAAAGTAAATTAACAAGATTAGGAATTTGTTATACTAAATAAAATCAATATTATAATTATACTATACAATACTAATTTATTAATTATTATAATGTACTAATTATATTAACTGTACTATTTATTGTACTAATAATATACTTTTCAACCCTGTGAATTAGTACTTAAAGATATGTATGATCTCAGTTAATATCTTACTGATTCTTATGAAACAATTATCATTCGATTCCTTATAATTAGACGAATTCAAATAAGCTAAATATAATGATATTTAGCTTATTAAATTTGTCTAATTGTAAAGAATTAAATAGGATTTTTTAATGATATAATACTTCATAAGTTTATTAAATTTTATATTGTGTTATAAAATAGAAATAAAGTAAAAATAAAAGATTAAACTATGACTATCTTATATAATTCTATTACTAAAAAATAATTCAAACCCGTTTAAATTGATTAATCACCAGAATTTCTTTTCAACAGAATCAAAAATTTATATTTGATGATTAAAGTTATCACATAGAAATTACAAATAAAGATGTCAATATCTGTTTATAAAATCTAACTAAGAATTACTAAACTTTAAGACTAAAGTTAATTAGGACTTCTAAGTTGTTAAATGCTACTTCAATATATTAGATAAAAGTAGTGACAAATATATAAGTGAATTAGTAAGCCTTATTCTTTTTTTTTTAATTTCTTTAGTCTTGTAGTAATTTTAAAAGATCTATCTTTCTTTGCCAATCATTTTATTGCATTATAAAATCTATAATTTGTCATGAAAAAGTTAAATAAGATAATTTATAGTTAAATACAGAATAGCAAAAGTGTTTAAAAGTGAAATAATAATCATGATAAATGAAAGAGTTCAGCAAAAATTAATTCTTTTGTTAAAAGGTTAAAGGAATCAAAGTTTAATTGAAAGTAAAAACAATAATAAATTTTAAGCTGAATATATATGAAGAGAGAATAGCAGTCTTTGTTTTTTTTCAATTTATTAATGATAAACTGATCTAAGAAGTTATATAAGAATGATTGAAAATCAGCAACAATAGCATGATTTACTAAATAAGTTCACAAATGATTAAGATCTTTTTCTGCAGTATCACAAATAAAAATGGTAACAACAATTATTTTATTATGTTGTAACAAATAAAAAATCAATTAAATATTATAACATTATTAATTTAATTAATCACATGTTACAATTAGTTACAATTATTACAAGGGACAATGATTAGTTGCAATTATTACAGGGAACAGCAATTAGTTGCAATTATTATAGAGAGCAGCAATTAGTTATAATTATTACAGAAATTGCAATTAATTATAATTAATATAATTAATTGTAACTTAAATTATATTGTAACAATATGTTGCAACATAATGTTATAACAATAAATAATTATTGCAATTAAAAATTATATGTTGTAATTAACAACAATAAGTTGCAATTTTTACAAGCAACTGCAATTAATTAAAATTACAGGAATTATAATAAATAATGTAATAAAATGATATAATATTATCCCTTAGATTGTCTAGTAGGCAAATTTGCCTGCGAAATTAAAAATATAAAATATTAAATATTAATTTAGTAATATTATTACTATATAAAAAATATAATTTAATATATATTTTGTCAACTTTATTAACAAAGATTTTAAGTTTTTTAAAAGGTTTTTAAAATAATTTAATTATAAAATTATGTTTCAAATAATTTATTATAATAATTTTTTAAAAATTTATATGTTTGCATACTAATTGAATCATTTTATCATTAATTAAAGTCATAAAATTTCTTAATAAATTATAAAATTTATAATAATAAAAGTTTTTCTTTATAAGTAATTTTATAATATTCTATTATAATTAATATAGTTAAAAGTAAATTCTAAAAAGTTTATCATAGATTAATCATAAAATTTTTTAAAATAAATTTTTTTTAAAAATTACAAATTTTTAGCTTCTAAGTAACATTACATTTTTTATTATATAATTAAAGATAAAACTTATTATAATATATTACATATTTATATAATTAATTTAAAAAAAAAATTTTTTAAAATATTAATTATTCATAAAAGTAAATCAGAAGAGAATTTATAGTAAATAAGCAGGCAAAATTGCCTGTGAAACCCTACAATCTAAGGGATAATAAACGATTGTTATGAAATTCAAAGAGATTTTTGTTACTAGTAAAACTTATTAAATTTTTATTATTTTTTTATTTTTATTTTTAAAGAAAATTAAATTCTACATGTATCAAAAAAAAAATCAATTAAATTTATAATAAAGTTGTAATTAAATTGTGATTAAATTTATAATGAAATTTGAATTGTTTAATTGATTATATAATTAATTTATGACTAATTTTATAATCAACTATGATTAAATTTATAATACATTTGATTATTTGATTTGTGATTAAAGTTTATAATTTAATTGTAATATAGTTGATGAGATCATTCTAATCAAACAATTCAATCAAATGATTTGTTATAATTTGATAGAACAATATTTTGGATCGTTCTAATTGAACGATTTATTTATCATTTAATGAAATGATATTTATGATCATTCCATTAAAACAATACTTAAATTGTTTGATTGGAATGATATTTATGATTATTCTATCAAATGATGCTTAAATCATTTGATAGAAGGATATTTTAATTATTTCAATTAAATAATTCATTTATTGTTCAATAGAATGATATTTTGGATCATTTCAATTGAATGATTCATTTATCATTTGATGGAATAATATTTTGGATCATTTCATCAAATGATTTGTTTATTGTTTGATAGAATAATATTTTGATCATTCTAATCAAATGATGCTTAAATCGTTTAATAGAACGATATTTTAGATCTTTTTAATTGAACTATACATTTTTGTTTGATAAAATAATATTTTGCCAATTAAATAAATATTACAACCAATCAATAAATTAATACATGTTGCAACAAATTAATAAATTTTTTCAAATGTTGCAACTATGTTACAATGTATGTTATAACAGGAATATGTTACAACATATTCATAAAAGCTACCATTTTTAATCTGAATTCAATTGTAAAATATACTTGTAAAGTATTAAGATTACTATGCAATTAAAAGAAATAATACTCTAATACCCTATCTAACAGTTGTAGTTCACAAGAATTATACATTAACAGTAGCAAATATATAAACTCTTTCATTTGGAGGAGACATGTAAGATATATGATTAAATGTATATATTTATATGTAATATTATTATGTATAATTATATTATTATTATACATAGACATATTAGTATTAAAATTAGAGTTATTAGAAGGTAAAGTTGTATCATTATGCATTGAGTTTGTATTCGATGCATAAGATGTTATATTAATATTACTATGATTAAGAAGTAAGAAAGATGTGTTTATTTGTTGAATATTAGACATATTTATCAAGTTATTTGCTACATTTTTAATTTGTTTTTACATCTGTTTTTATGATTAACATAAAGAAGTATTATCATAAATTTTTTTTGTTATTGTAATTCCTGAATTGACTCTAGTGATATTATTATCATGTGAGTTAAAAGAAGAAGGAGGGAAATTCTTTGTAATAATTATTAACAGAAAAGTCTATTTTTTCATTATCTATAATACCTATTATGAAAGATTCAGTATCAGTAATTGAAATAATATCTTCATCATCTAAAATATTATTAATAATGTTGATAATAATTTCTTTAATTTCTTTAGTGATAAATCATTTGCATTAACTTTATGTATTGTAAGTATGCTGATGCGTTGTTAACCTTATGCTTAACTGTCAAACTTAGGGTAATAATGACTTGATAATAGGGAGTAATACATGTATTTAATCTAAGATTACTATGAAATAAGTCCTATCACAATTAACCTTTAAGTTTATTAGCTAGTAAGTATTTTACACAAGTTTAACTTTATAACTTTATAACAAAATGATAAATCTTTTAAACATGTTGAAGGGAAATTATAGATTATTGTATAGAAAGAGATTCCTTTTTATTGTAGATTTGTATACTCAAAGATTCTTACTCTTAGATTCTAAGTCTTGAATTTGCACTTTTGAGTTGTTCTTTTATAAAAGTAACTTTCTATCCTATTTATACAAAATTACAATTATAAGAAAACTATATTTAATATTACTTTATAATAAATAAATAAAATTGATAATATAATAAATAAAGTTAAAATATAAAATAATAAATAAATAAATAATATAAAAATTATAAATATATTAAAGAAGTTAAAAATATAAAGAAGTTGAAAAAGTTAATAACACTAATTTTGTAGATCATTGTGATGCAATAATTTTAATGAGGTCTGGTATTAGCATGCTATTTATTCAATAAAATTTTTGGAAAATTTAATATTTTCTGAAAAAAATTTATCATATTTTCAAAGTTGAGTTTTCTAATAAGCCAAAATATTTTTGGTATTTAAAAGTTTAAGAATTTTTCTTTTAGTAAGTTGTGAGGTAATGTGAGTGATAAGTTATAAAAAGTTTTTTATTTTTAACAAAGATATTACTGTTAAATTCTAAAATATTAGAGGACATAATATTAAAAGTTATAGAAGTGTTTTATTTATTGTTTATATTTAGTTTATTTAATAAAAAATTAATTTTAAAAATTTTTAGTATTTTTGTAAAAAGTAATCAAAAAAGTTCAGGAAAGAATCCAAAAAATTGAATTGTAATTATTTCATAAAAAATAGAATAATATTGTTTGAGATTGTATATTTTTTATTTTTTAGATTTTTTTTATATAAAAATTATATAATATAATGTTATTTTAATTATTTCGACTTTCATTTTAATTTTGATCTTTAAAATCAAAACATTTTCACTTTTGAGTTTCATTTTAATTTTGATCTTTAAAATCAAAACATTTTTACTTTTGAGTTTCATTTTAATTTTATATATAGTTGTTACATATATAAAGTTTAAACAACTCTACTATCGCAAGATTAAGGTAAAAAAAATTTTTTTATGTCTAATAAATTTCTAATAATGTTTAAAATTCATTTTTGAATTTATAGTAGATTCAAAATATCATTATCTTTAAGTTAATAATGAATTCAAAGAAGAAATAATAATTTTAATAAATTTATTTATATAAATGCTATAATTCTAATTATTTTTATTTTATTTGATAGCTTATTTATCTTCAAAATATACTTAATTTTTCACTTTCAAGAGAATAAATGCTAAAAGTAAATAATAATTAAGTAAATATAGATCAGAAAAATGAATAACAGAAAAAGAAAATCTTATTTCTAAGTATTTTGTTAGTAAGTGATAAAAATAAGACAAAAAGAATATCTGCTAATAAAATAATACAAAAATTAAATAAATTAGTAAAGGAAGGTGAAATATAAGCTAATGTTATTCTGCAAATATAAATAGTTGAAAATTAGATTTTATAAATCTTTATTATTTTAAGAAAATGAGCAATCATTAATTGAAGATAAGCTGAAAATAATAATAGTAAAATAAGTCAAGCTAAAGCATATTATAAATGAAAGACCAATATAAAAACTTATATTAAAGAAATTCAGAAATCTGAATCAAAATAAAATATCAAAAAATAAAAATTGACAGTAAAAATCAGAACTTAAAATTAAGTTTTAGTTATATTTGTTAATATAATATATAAAATTTTTATATTTAAAGTAAAATAGTGATTTGATATATATTTTACATATTAAAAATCTGCATTTTCAATGTTTAAAGTAATGTTAAAAAAGTTCAAAAACAATTTTTTTATTTGAGACAAATCTTAAACCTATGAAATTGATTAAATATTTTTATTAATCATAAAAATAATAATTTTAATATTTTATACAAAGAGCAGATTTTTGCAATTTTTAATAATTATATAATTATTAATAGTATTAAGTACTAATTTTTATTTTATTCACAGATTGTCAATTAAGTAAGTACTTATAATTATAGTAATAAATAAGTAAAATTTTATTAATTAAAAAAAATTTACTAATTTTTTTTTATATTTTAATATAAATATGTTATTTTTAATAAAATAAAGATTATATAATTAATTAATTATGATTTGAATTTTAAATTTTTAATAAAATTATTTATAAGATTTAATATAATTTTAATTATTATATATATTTAATTATTTTAATATTTTTTAATTTTTTATCTTATTAATAAATTTTAATTTTAAAGATTTATTTGTAAATATGATCCAGTGCAAAAAGATATGTATCTTGCCAAAAAGAAAAAGATCTACACCAAGAATTATATTGTATAACCAAACCAAAAATGGTCTAAATTTTATAAATTTTGTTAAATATAACCAAATGCAACTTTACCACAAATTTTTTTTAGGTACTATGAGTACTTCTTCCTTAAAATGAGATGGTATACCAGTAACAAATAATGAAAAATCAATGATAATTAATGTATATAATTATTTCTCTAGGCTAAATTGATAGGAACAGATCATCAAAACCTCTTATTATGCAAGCATGTTACTGAAGTATTGAAAATAGCAAAAAGTTTAGTTAGAAAGATAGTATCTGATTGGAACAAGCATAGTGATGGCACATTTACACCACATGAAATTTTTGGGAGACTTAAATTTCAACCTGATGAAAATGTTTTAGAACTTTTATGCACAAAAATATTGAATGCTAACAAACAGCTGAGTAAATTTCAACTTTTATTCTTTGGCAGTATCTATTTAAATATGGATATACATTTTTCAAATGGAAATTTCTTTAGGTATTACACTCTTTGGGCTATTATTATAGACAAGAAGAATGAAGAAATATATTTCATGAATCACCAAATAATATTGCATTTCATTATCAGTATCTTCGCTTTCAGTTTACTAATTTGAAAGGAAATAATGATGTTCTGTGTTATTCAGAAGTTTTCCTTGATGAATCATATTATCTTTTGCATCATATTTCATGCAATACATGGATTCCACATCAAGGTATTGTCTTAGTACTTGGGCATGATTTACTGGTAATAATTTTTAAAGCAATAATTTTATTTTGAAATGGATTTTCTAACAAGTTATATGGTGAACTTGTTTCAAATTCTGTTTATATTTGGGATCAAACAATTAAACCTTAAGGAAACAGGGGGAGAAGAAGAAATAATGCTGAGGAGTGGAATGACATTCCTGATATTGTTAAAGGCGCAAATATAACTTCTAATTAAATTGATTATTATGAGAACTTCAATGCAGAAATATTTGAAGACTTTTTTAAAACTCTTTGTAAAATACTATATGAAAAGTATGGGCCAGTAAACATTCACATGAATAGGACAAGATATCATAAATAATAAGTTGAAAGTATTTCAACTTCAAGCACAAGAAATAAGAAATAATTGACTGGCTAATTGCTCATAATATTGAATTTTCTGATGAGTTATGAAGGCTAAAACTTTTGGAGCTGATCTAAATGAATAAGGAAAAGATGCTATTTACTTGTGTCAAAATAGCAAAACGGTATAATCATTAAATTTTTTTTATCCCTTCTTATCATTATAAACTTCAGCCAATTGAAGATATTTAGGTAATTGTAAAGGGTGAAGCTGCAAGTTCGGGTCTATATTCAAACTTTTTGTCTATTCAAAATACACTATTAGATGTATTTAAAGAAAAAATTAACTCAAAAGCTATAGTTAGTCTTTAGAGAAGAGCACTTAATATACTAAGAAATATTTTGGAATTAATGAGAATGTGTAATTATTTGAAGAAGATTTTGACGATTATAGTGTTTTTGATGATGATAAATGATTTTAATTTAATTTTTATATTTTTATGTTTCTGAATATGTATTGATATAATATAAATAAAAAAAATTAAATTTTATTTAATAAAAAATTTTATTTTTAGCATTTTATTTAAGATACATATCTTTTTGCACTGGACTATAATAAATAAATAAATAAATAAATATTTTTATATTATTAATAAACTAATAACTTTGGTTTTAGGCAAATAAAATATTTATTTATAATTTTTATTAAATTATTTCTTATAATTTATAGGTTAAAGTTTTGAATAAATTATTTAAGTTAAATTGGTTTAAAATTTTTAAATACTTTAATATAATTTAATTTGTTATTCCTTTAATGGTTTTCCTTTCAATTTAGAGGAAATTTTACTTACACTTTAAAGTTAATTTTAAATATGGGAGGCGGTCAGTAGAAAAGGGGGAAATCCAAAATTTTTGTTAATTTTAATTATTAAGCTAATTTTGTGCACATGACCGAGATCAGCCAAGTGGTCCAATAATATAAATTTTGACCAAAATTTGGATTTTCCCTTTTTTACTGACCGCTTCCCATATGTTTATTAAAATATTTATGTATATCTTCATAAGATCTTAGTTTTATATCATCAAACAACAAATTTAATTTTACAAAATTATCCCTTATTATTAAACAAAAAGACATGAATTAGTAAACTTATAAGTTAAATAAAAAGTTACTACTTCTAGCCAATTTGTAATAATTACAGAAATATATAAGTAAAATCAGATGGTCTTATTATTTACTTCAAATTCTATACCATTTATTATTTGAAACATAAGTATAGGACATTTCTGATTAGAGCTAAAACTATACATGTGGTGTCTATTATTACGCGTGATTTGCCAATCACATTTCTGTCAATTATTTTGTATAACACTTAATTTTTTCAGTTTTTTGAACATTTATTTAACTATTTAAAAAAGATCAATGTAACGCAATTATAGAACATGATTAAATTATTCTAATAAAGTTAGAAATTGATATTTTTTAATTTAGTAATACAGATTTTTTTTTAATTAATCATATTTTTAACTTTATAAATAAACAGTATTAAAGATATTTTTATATTGATTAATACTTCAGACGTTTCTAACAGTTCCCGTTACCTAGTTAAATAAGTAGATTCTATAAGTATTTTAAGAATTTGTAAAAAATTTCATGAGTTAAATTTTTACCAATAGAAGATTCTAATATTGGTAAATATCCTAAAAATTACTTTATATTTGACTTATTATAATGCTATTATTAATAACAGTTCTTTGATATTTATAGGTTATAAACAGAGTTTAAGATAAGCAGAAGATATTGTGTTTATTGTTTTACTAATTTTATTAATAATATCTTAATTTTAATCTAATATAATATAAATATTATATTACCTGCAATGTCTGTACAATTAGGTATGTTTATTAATTATATCTTTCAGAGTTATTATAATAAAAATGTAAAAAGGGAAATAATAATGATATTTTCATGTTTAGGGATTATTAGACTTTTCAAGGATTGAATAAGATTTATTATAGCAAAAGTAAACTGTATTAACTATTATAATTATCATTGTATAAAAATATTATGATTATTGTTTTTTATTAAAAAAAATTCTGCTATTTCTATATGTAAAATTTTAACAGGACATTTTTGTTCAGGAAACTAATTTGGACAGTGAACTAATTTGGCCAGAGAACAATTATAGTCATTAAACAATATTGGCCTAAATGATCTTTATTATGTTAACTCAATAATTACTGGTTAAATTCTTATACATGTAAAAAAAGAAATAATACTAAAAATTACACTAATAAAATAATAAAATAAAATATCGCTAATAAAAATAATACTAAAAAAATAATGCTAATAAAAAAAATAATAAAATAAAAATAATTACAAGTGCTAATAATGCTAATAAGATAACAAAACCAGCCATCTTGAATATTCTGCATTGCTTATTTTTTCTTTTTTATATATTATTAATGTAACACTATGTTAAAATATTATCAATTGATATATACTTTTTTCCTAATGTATTAGTAGTTATAGCATAGCATCTGAATATAAAATAATTGATAACAATTTAGCTTTATTAAGTTAAGAAAGCTAATGTAGTTTTTTATAATAATCCATTATTTTGTTCTTTATATATACTTTTTCTTAATGCTATGAAATAAATAAACGTATATATTAAAATATATATTATAAATATTATTGGATAATTAAATTATATATAATATAAATTTTTATCTCAAAATTTTTATAAAAAGTGCAAAATCTTTTGTTATATCAGAAATAGCCAATATATTTTTAATACAGTTTATTAAATCCTGGTAATGAAGAAAATATTCTTTATCATTATAAGATGCTATACTAATTTTTGAAAACTCCAAATTTGAAAATTTTATCTTATTCATGAATATTCGTTCTTTTTCGATATTTTTCAACAATTGGGTTTTGAAAGGTTTGAATGTTTGTTAAAAAACGTATAATTTCATTGCCAGCTTTATTGTTTAATTTATTTTTTATTACTAATAACATCAGATCTTTGTAAGCTTCATTAGGAAATTCTTTGCAAGTTTCATTTTTAGAGTTTTTAAGTTCATCAAAGATTTCTTGTTCTAGTTCTTCAGAACTTTCAAATTCTGATTTCTCTTCATAGCTTTTTATTGAAATTTCAGAAAGTAAATTACTTTGTGTACTTTCAATACTATTAAACTACATGTCTTAGGTTCAATTTCATCTTCCATCTAAAAATTTATTGTTAAATATTAATTAAAGGCAAAAGACTTTTGATTTTATGAATTTAATAAATCTTACATTAAAATAATTTTTATCATTGATATTTGGAATTATATCTTCCATAAAATTTATTTCGTTATTGCTATCTTGCTCTTCAAAATCAGAATCAGACTCTATTTCTGCTTTTTTTAAGCATAATTGAACGTGTTGACTATACGCAAAACGTTGACTGAATATTCATTCACAAAAAAAGCATTTGAAACTTATATTAATTGATATATGTTATACAATTATTAAAAATTTGATAAAAGTTTAACGGTTCGCAATTATTAAAGTGTCAATTTTGGTACATTTTTAAAGAACGCAAAATTTATCTACCGTAGTGGAATCTTGATGATTATTCTTGTTGCAAATTTATAATTATATCTGTCCTATGCATCAAAATCCACCGCATCTTTGATTTATTTGACGATGGTTCTTATTGTTATGAATGTATAATTGCGTCTGTTCTTTGCATTGGAATCTGTTGCATTTTTGATTTATTTGATGATAGTTCTTATTATTGCCAATGTATAATTGCAGCTGTTCTCTGCAATAGAATTGCCACTATTTTTGTTTATTTGACGATCATTCTTATTGTTACAAATGTAAAATTGTAAAGCTGTCTGCTGCATTTTTTTTATTTGATGATTGTTCTTATTGTTACGAATGTAAAATTGCAGCTGTCTGTTGCATTAGAATCCATCACATTTTTGATTATTTGATGATCGTTCTTATTATTACGAATGTAAAATTGCAGCTGTCTGCTACATCAAAATTTACTGCATTTTTGATTTATTTGATGATCATTCTTATTATTGCGAATGTAAAATTGCAGCTGTCTATTGCATTAGAATTCACTACATTTTGATTTATTTGATGATCATAGCGAATGTAAAATTGCCGTCCGTCGCATTTTAACATATTTTACAGTAATTTTGCTATAAATTTTTTTCTAATAATAATAATTATTAGTTTTTCATTTCCTATATAATCAACCTCAAGAAATCATCTAAATCCATTCCTATTTCTACTCAAGAAATCATCTTTTTCTTTAAATTTGTCTTTA
>CAMKVN010002124.1:0-14895 GCA_946474995.1 Funneliformis geosporum
TGAAAATTGTTGAACTTTTGGTATCTGAATTATAGTCAATGTCGTTAGTGGAAGTAGAAGAATGATCGTTGATGTCACTGGTGGAAGTTGGTGACTTTTCAGCATTTGTTTCGACATCCTTGATGAAAATTGTTGAACTTTTAGTATCCGAATGATAGTCAATGTCATTAGTGGAAGTAGAAGAATGATCGTTGATGTCATTGGTGGAAGTTGAACTTTCGGCATCTGAATAATAGTGGATGTCATTTGAGGACACTGATGACTTTTCAGCATTATTTTCGACATCCTTGATGAAATTTGTTGAACTTTTGGTATCCGAATAATAGTCAATGTCATTAGTTGAAGTAGAATAATGATCGTTGATGTCATTGGTGAAAATTGAACTTTCAGCATCCGAATGATCGTTAACGTCATTAGTAGAAGTTGAACTGTCGGCATCTAAAAGATCGTTGAGGGAAGTTGGTGACTTTTCAGAATTTGTTTCGACATCCTTGGTGATATTTGTTGAACTTTTGGTATCTGAATTATAATCAATGTCTTTAGTGGAAGTTAGCTTCTTTTCATCATTTGTAGTAGTTTCGACATTCTTGGTGAAAGTTTCGGTGTCTGAATTATAGTCGACATCATTGGTGAGCGTGAATGTTGATGAAATTTCGTTATCTGAATTATAGTCGTCTTTATTAGTAGAAATAGGTGATTCAAAACTTGAAGTCGATTCGTCATTATTGGTGGAATTTGCATCTCTTGAAATAGTATTGAAGAACATATAATCGTGATCCGATATTGAAGGTACTGGTGAGTTTGCACGTGATGTAACTCGTGATGATGATGCAGAATCTGAAATTATATAATTTATTATTAGAATTAGAATTTAATTTGACGGTCGGTTGAAATTCAAAAAATATATATATATTTACCTATAGAAAGATAATCGTTAAATGAGTTCGAAACAGAAGAATTCGTATGTATGATATTTATAATATTTTTTATCGAAAGATTTTGATGCTTTTGTTGACGGTCATTATAAATATACTCTAATTGACTCAGAGAATCGAACATCTCTTGCATAGTTGGACGATTTTGAGGCTCTTGATCCAAAGCTCTTTCCATGAGGGTAAGATAATTTGTTGGAGCATCATCAATATCTCTTTTTTCGATGGATTTATCCCCTGATAGACATTCTTGTGTGGCAATCTCCCAAAGAATAACTCCAAAGCTATAAACCTCACTTGCTGAAGTGTATTTTCCCTTTTGTTTAACTTCGGGAGCTGACCAATTTGAAAGTTCTAATGATCGTGCTGATTTTAAAAAGACGCAACTATCTTCATCCTTACCAAATTTATAAAGTTTTGGTTCAAGATTATGATCCAATAACACGCTATCACTTTTGACGTTGTAATGAAGTAAATTTAAATTGTGAATATGATTCAAGGCATTTGCAATTCCACGAGCGATGGAAATTTTAGTACTCCAACCTAGCTCATTTTCTTTTAAATAATCCGGAAGGTTAAATTCAATCCATTCGGTAACCAACATGGTTGCATACTTATTTTTGAAAGATGATTTAAAAAAGAAGAAAGAACTTAACAAGAAATTCACAATATAACACCAAGTGGAAGGATTTTCAATCATCGAAGATAAATTGCGTTCAGTATATCCTTTTACCGAGAGAATATTGTCGCAATCACATGATATTCTCATGATATATGACATTTCCTTTTGAAATTCAGTGAATTTGACCGAATCATTTGTAATGATTCCAATACATTTCTCGGAAACTTTATTATTAAAAAGTATTCCTTCATTATTTCCCCCATGATTGAGACCTGTTGAAATGATTAATTCTTGTTTAATGAAACCTGTCGGCAAAATTATATCTTGTGGAATGATAGGTTCATTTGAACTTTCGTCTTCACTACTGAAATTTCCCGGAATAATAACTTCTCGTTGAATGATAAGTTCATTTACTTCACTTTTCGAGATGTTCAATGCACTTTCCACGTCGTTCGTCGGAATGTTCAATGGATCTTCCACACTTGTCGGAACTTTCAATGGATCTTCCACACTTGTCGGAACTTTCAATGGATCTTCCACACTTGTCGGAACTTCCAATAGATCCTCCACACTTGTCGAAACTTCTAATATATCCTCCACAGTTGTCGAAACTTCTAAGATATCCTCCACAGTTGTCGAAACTTCTAATAGATCTTCCACATTTGTCGGAACGTTTAATGAATCTTCCACAATTGTCGGAACTTCCAATGGATCCTCCACACTTGTCGAAACTTCTAAGATATCCTCCACAGTTGTCGAAACTTCTAATAGATCTTCCACATTTGTCGAAACGTTTAATGAATCTTCCACAATTGTTGGAACTTTCAAAGAACCTTCCACACTTGCCTGGATGTTTGATGGATCTTCTACTTCACTTGTCGGAATATTTAATCCTTGTTGAAATATAGGTTTTTTCTCATGTGTAATAGGAACATTTTTGCCATCATTTTTAATTCTTTCTGATTCCTTTTTCATGACCATCAATTTTCCAATCATTTTAATTTTCGAAATGGTAGAAGGATTCCATTTACTTACTTTCTTTGGTTTCAGAAGTTCAGAAGCTCGCTGGAGAGCGTTAACAACAATTTCCAAGTTCAGAACGAATTTTTTGAATGATCCCATAACTACGGATTGATTTGTATTTCTTTGATCATATTTTTTGAAATAATATTCAATTTCAAAAATCAAGGTACTACAATCATTATATTCTTTAGTTTCAATTAATTGATCCCTTTTATTGTTCGATAAAATTACAATTTCTTCCAATATTTTAATTACTTGTTCAATGAATCTGGTAGACTTTGCGCATAATTCATGATGATGATTAAAATGTTGAAATTTTGTTAATACTCTTTTAGCACCATTTAATACATATCTTATTTCATTCTTTGAAGAAGTAGTTGACTTCAATGATTTTATTGGAGATTTTTGTGGCGATTTTAATGGGAATTTTTGGGAGGGAGTTTTTAGAGAAAAAAGCGAATAAAAGGGGTTATTATTTTTTGGTGCCTCGGTAGATACTAAAACCAATGGAATACTGACTTTGAACATTTTAGAAAATTCTTTTTTTTAAGAGAAAAATAAAAAAATAAAAAATGAAGATGTGAAATAAAGTTTGAAAAAGTTTTTTAATGAAGTTGAAAAGAATTTGTATGTTATGACTCGATCAACGAGTTTTATTAAAAAGATGAAAGAATTTTGTAAACTTGATCAACAAGCTGAGAAAAGTTAAGAGTTTTTTTGTTTTATTTTCTTAAAAAAAGTTCTTTTTTTCCTACGTTGGAAGAGAGAGAAACGGAAGTTATTTATATGAAATTAATTAACTGCGGGTTGCTAATGATCTGAAAAACCTTGTTAAACATCCAACCAATTATAAACCAATTTCAAACAAGGGGAGGACTACGTTTCATTCATTATGTCTGAATTAGGAAATAATTTATAAATCGGATTTTTGGTTCGCGAATAAACCTTACACCATTCCCGAAAAGTCAAGTGATCCGTAACAAACAATAATTATTTGAATTTTGGTTCATATTGTATGCATGTAAATTTAATTATTGTTTTCTTAAAAAATAATGTTAACCCTTGTTCATAAAACACCATATGGTATGATTCTTTATTAATAGATTAACTTTATTTCATGTTTTGAGAAAAAAGAAAGATTTAGCAAATAAAGAGGAATACGTTACGCCCAATGAGTAAATAAATGGGTTGTAAATGACTTTTTTGTTACTTTTTATGGGTAAGTTGATAATAGTTTCTTTGCCTTTTTAATGTGGTGTGACTAATTAATGAAGTTAAAGGTTCACAAACCTTGGGTGTTCGGACCTACTTCTCCAACAATATTATTTTTAGACCTTATTGAACGAGCCTTTTTTATTTAATAAATACAAAAAGAAAGTATCCAAAAATAAATCCGGGACTGCATCAAAGTTTCAGCTTTTTTTATTTATTCATTTATTCGAAATTTTTTTGTCTCAGAAACGAAAATTCACAAATTAATGATTTGCAATAACAATCGCTTTTATTTCTGACTTGAAAATAATACCAAATGTCATCATTATTATGACCTGGAAGCGGTCCTTGTTTTTTCATGCTTGTTTTATCAGCCAGTATCGAACAAATTTCGGTTTTAGACCGTTACCTTTTTTTTTTAAAATAAGTCACGTGGGAAACTTTATTTTTTTTTTTATGATTTCAGAGTTTGCATGTGGCGTTCAAAAGGGACCTCACCAATCAAATCAAAGACTTCAAATCGACCAAAAAAACCCCCCAAAAAAAAAATTTGAATCAAGAAAAAGAATGACATATGCTGACGATCATTTGCATCATTTGCATCATTGTAAAGGCCCATAGCAATTATGGTAAATTCTGAGGTCATTTTAATAAAACATTTCGGGGCCATTTCAAGAACGTATCAGGGTCGTCCATTTTGCCAACGTTTGGTCGACAGAACATGATCGAACCGGTATTATGACCAGATATGACCGGCATCGCGATGGGGCTATAAAATAACCGTACAAAGTCATGTCATTTCTTTCTGGCTTAAACATTTATTCTAACTTGAACTTTTAAAGGATTTTTAAACTTGGTTTTTTGAAGTTTTTTTTTTTACATACAATTATTATTCACACATGTAAATTGCGAACATTAAGGAATTCCTTGGTTAGGAATAGTTACTATCAAACATGTTAAATATGTAAATCATTTCATATGATTGATCGACGCCAAACTTACAAAGTTGTAAGAAATATTGCGTAATAATCACATTTGTTGAACTTATTTTAAAAAAAGTTCCGTCTGCGAAAAAAAAAACGACTTTTGGATATCCTAGCAATAATAACATCATATATAATAAGATTTATATTTGATCTAGCAAAAGATGAGTTAATTATTCGTCTCAAAGGAAACCTTGGGGTTTTGGGGTGTTTACATACAAACTCAGTTAATGAACTCTACGTTTTATTTTTAACAATCATGTCAATAAAACAATATAAAAATGTCAGAAATAATCTCTTTACGAAATAATAATGTCAGTTCCTGTAAAGAAAACCGATATGAATGAAACTTCAAATGATTTCATTGATGATGTGCAAAAACAAAAATATGTCAATAAACAATCCTCACAAAAAAAAGAAAATGAAGAAGCTTGGTGGATAAATGGTGCTTTCGTTATCGTTGTGCACACCATTTCACTCATTGCACTTTTAACATATATACCGCCTTTTAAAACATGGGCTATGATGATCTTCTTTTGTCAGTTAGGAATGCTCGGGTAATCTATCAATTTGTTTTAAAAAAAAAAAAAAAAAAATTATTGATTCCTTTTGTTTAAAAAATCAAATAAATAGTATTACGATCGGATATCATCGATTATGGAGCCATCGATCATTTGAAGCAAGGTTTCCTTTGAGAATAGTTTTGGGCTTTATGGGTACACTTGGATTCCAAGGATCCATCAAGTGGTGGGTTCTTCGTCACAGATTACATCACAGGTATGATTTTGAT
The DNA here is from genome assembly GCA_946474995.1 of Funneliformis geosporum. Classification (NCBI taxonomy): domain Eukaryota; kingdom Fungi; phylum Glomeromycota; class Glomeromycetes; order Glomerales; family Glomeraceae; genus Funneliformis; species Funneliformis geosporum. The sequence continues at coordinate 5,563 of CAMKVN010002124.1, forward strand.
CCGTAGTAAGTTGTACAAAACATTTCAAACGTTAAATATTTTGTCCCACTAGATGGACGGATTCGGAACATGACCCTTATTCAGCTGCAAAAGGGTTTTGGTTTTCTCATATGGGTTGGATTTTCAAGAAACCTTATTATCCACGAATGAAACTGATCGACTCATCGGACCTCAATGAAGATCCCGTAGTTAAATTTCAACATAAAAATTATGTTTTTTTATCGCTGTCTAGTGGATTATTACTTCCCACCTTGATCGGTGCATTTATGGGAGATACCATCGGTGGATTGTTATATGGAGGTTTCTTAAGTCGTGTAATCATTTGGCATTCAACTTTTTGTATTAATAGCTTCGCGCATTGGGCCGGTGACCAACTTTATTCCAACGAAGTTTCAGCACGTGGAAATTTATTACTTGCTCTATTGACCAACGGTGAAGGTTATCACAATTATGTAAGTGTGATTCGCGTTATCTAGTTAGACCTTGCTTTTTTTTTTTCTTTTTATAAAGAAAAAATTATGTTCATTTTGTATACAGCATCATGAATTCCCCAAAGACTTTCGAAACGGATATCGATTATTTGACTGGGACCCTACCAAATGGATAATCTATGTCATACATATCTTTACAAATCAAATACCGAGCTTAATACGTGCTCCTGAGAATGAAGTGCGCAAAGCAATGCTTAATATGGAATTGGTTAAAGTACAACAGAATCGTGAGCAATGCAATTGGGGCATCGATCCTATCAATTTACCTGTCATGACTTACGAACAGTATAAAGAGAAACAATATCATGAAGGAAAGGAATGGGTATTGGTTGATGAATTTGTATTGGACGTTTCAAAATTTAAAGATGATCATCCCGGTGGTGCAAAGGTTTTAAAGAATTATTATGGAAAAGATTCTACTAAAGCGTTTTATGGTGGTTTAAATAATCATACAAAAGCTGCTAAAACTATGACAGCCATGTACAGAGTGGCAAGAATTGAAAAGAAAGAAAATGAGGAATAAAAATCTTTATTTCATTTATTATTTTTGAACATTATTAATTTTCTTAAAAATTAAAAGTACTACTCTGAATTCAATGAAAAAATCCTTGTTAAATAATTGAATAAAATAAACTTGACTGAAAATTTTAATTGTGTTATTCTGTTATTTAAAAAAACGAAAATTCCAAAAATTATATCGAAAAGAACCTTGCTTTGGAAAAGAGAAGCCTACCATAAAAGACTTTGTGTATAAAAAAAGTATTTCTGTTACACCGCCTCATTCGCAAACTTCACTTTGTGATTACGTATGGTGATTCCGGTATAAATGTTTTGAAGCAAGAGAAAGAAGTGGAAGTGATTACAAGTCATAATAATGGAAATAGTAAATAAGATAAATTGGCCTTCGCTTGAAAATCAAAGATTTTCATTTAAAGTACGCCTACCCAATAAAAAAATACTACGTAGAATATCGATCGATAGTAAAGTTATTTTTCGACTTGTTCCAATTAGAACTTGCCATTTCTCAGGACATTACAGTATATACTAAATTCTTTATTTATAAATTAATACCTATTACTTCCTGCTTTTTTTAATTACCAAATTGTTGAGTCTATTCTGTCTTTTTAAGGTATTTACATACCCTTTTTTACCCCCAAAACCATATATGTACTATTTCTTCAGTGTATTATTGGATATTTCTAATATTTCTAAAGGCCATTTATAACCTATTCGATTGCTAATAATAAGGCTAAATTTGTAATCTGCTTATTTGATTACTAAAGTTATGCCAAATTTACAATTCTACTATTATGTCTATTTCATTTATTTCATTTTGTCAAATTTAAGGATTATAATACTAACTTGTTAATATACTAAACTAAAATATTTTCTTTTCTATATATTTTCTATCTTATCATACTGCTTAAGCTTAGGATAGGATCTCCTATAATATTTATAATGCTTTTTTTCAAATTAATTAACCTTTTGAGCCGTTTTCTTGCTAACATTCCCAGCTTCTATGATTTCCTTGTAGAGATTGAGAAAATTAATTGAGGAAATTAATTGAGTCCATTCATTCAATTCAGAGGTGGGTTCGAATTGCAAAGTCTCTCCAGAAACCTTGATATAAAGTTCCTGAAAAAGCTTTTTCATTATAGTGGATTTATTTTTACCCGAAGGTTTCCGTTTTCGGTAGAGATCCGCTAGAACGTTTTCATTATTTAATAGTTTTACCAAATATCTCAAAATCATCGGATCCTAAAATGATCTCAATATGCTAATCTTTAGAATTTATTAATAAACACAAATATCGATCATGTAAGGTAACCTTATTCGGATCCTTAAATCGTGTGACATCCTAATTAGTCTTAATACTCGTGACCTAACACAATTTTTAAAAAGACGTTTTTTTTTTTTCTAGAAAGTAAAATGCGTTTTATTTCTCAATGTAAATTTTGTACTTCATTACAATGAAATGAAATATGTTATATGATGGAATGGATTTTTTTAAAACAGAAAAATAAAATAAAATAAAAAGAAAAGAAAAGAAAATGAAATGATGAAAAATAAATTGTTCCCCCCATAAAATACAATTTCCCACGAATAGAAAATAAATGACTGTACAAGTATGATGCAACAATAAGAAAAAATAATATGTAAAATAACATAATGAAAACCCACCGAATAAAGTTCAATCCTTATTATCAACCATAATTATACCCAAGTACTATCGAAATTATTTGAAAAAGTTTCGAATGCACCTAATTTTTTCATAAAATATAATTTCCATTCAGACCAAAGACCAACACTTGTACCAAATACAATAAATATGCTAACTCCTAATAATGCTGTTAAAGACTCGGCAGTGGCTAAATATGCAACACTCGGGACATGATCTACCGCATAAACTGAACATATGTTTTGTGCATCATTTTTGGTCCCATTCTCAATAATACAATTTAACCATTTTATGAACCATGATTTAATAAAAGTATCTGGCTGTAATTTTCTGTGTATTTCAAAAATATAATAAGACTATATAGATAATATAATTTACGCGTTAGAGAAGATGTCATGATCCTTTTAAAAATTATAATAAATATATAAAAATATTTTCGTTACTTACCCAATATATCATGTAAGTAATCAGAAATATTAAAGCTAGCATAAGAGCACGCCATTGAACTTTTACTGCTCTCACTATCTCACTACCTGTAATTTCTGTTATTGATCTTCCTTTTGAAGTCTCTGAATTTTCTTCCACTAATGTTGAATCTTCAAAATCCGAATTTAATAAACACTGAGACTGTAAAGAAAAGATGATAATGTTATTAACGGTTAAGGTATGGAACAAGTAAAGAACACATTTACTTACTTTTCCGATATGTACAAAAGTCCAAATATGTATTATGAATCCTGGAATAACGAAGACCGCCAATGGATACCAAAATAATTCATTCGATGACTCTGATGAAACCAAACAAACAGCTCCAAATTCAAATTTAATCTTGTTCATTATAGCCGGCAATATTGCAAATACAATTGATATAAATAAAATTATTGCTTGTGTTATTTTATAATATTTTTGGAGAAATGTCGAATTCCATACAGTTTGAAAGTGGAGGTGTAAAATTAAAAGGAAACACCATAATATGAGAAGGAATGTTGAGAAAATTAAAATAATTCCTAAAAATTAAAAAATAAATTAGTCAACTTTATTTAAAAAAAAAAAAAAATAATAAATTTATTTATTTAATTACCTTGAACACCGCATAATGTATTATTTTTCATAGTTGATTGAGTTATTGGGTCGACGCATTGTATTCTTTTAAAATCTCCAAAATAAAAGAAGGACACCCCAAGAAAGATCAAAAGACTTATATTGAAACAGAGAACGGTCAAAGCGGGGTTTTCCCGTTTATTAGGCAGTACAATGTAACTGACAACCAACATTAGTACACAGATAAATGAGATTAATCTTATTACGCTTAAAGTACGATATATCAAGTCAATTTGACCTTTTTTATAAAAATTATTCACTATAGGACATGATAAACAACAACCATCCCGACATAATGAATTATCATTCTGTGGCATGCCTTCTTCTGAATTCAATGAAATCATTGGGAATGGACAAGCTTTTAAGTTTGTGACATTTGAAGTTGGCAACTTTACAATCAACCTTTTATCATTGTTTTGAGCGGTTGCCGGGACACTAGCAACATTAATAAGTATAATTAAAAAGAATATAAAAGAAAGTGGTTTGTTCATGATTGTAAATAATTTATGAGATACAAATTTATGTTTTTGTTTAAAAGGTCATCATAAACGAAGGGAAAGGCGGGAAAATCGATATAGTCATTGTTAAGTTGGCGTTTTATATAAAATTCAATCCGATCATCAGATCACGCAAATTACCGCAGTAAGAAACATACCCCACACTAAAAAGTGCTTAAACTCCGATATCGCTAATCAAAAAAAGTATTAATTAATAATTGATCTTTGTAATTTCCGACTTGTAATACACATGAAAGAATTCGCTTTCTAAAACTTTTCTTTTGATTCCTTTTAATCATTATATAAATTAAGTACAACGAGTTGTATCATGCGTATCATATTTTAAGTTATTATATAATTGCATTTACTAATACATTGTTACACGAAACTTTTTTCATACGAAAATGCGTTGCAAACTTTTTTTTTTAAAAAAAAACCTTTTAGGTTATGTGGCAATAAATTATTTTCTCCAATCAAATATTTCCGCCCAGACCTTTTATATTTTTTTTTCCTAATTATTTATTAAAAAGCGATGATTTGAAAAATAATAGTTTGAAAATATACAAGCTTAAGGATAAAACTTTAAGCGAAATTTTTTTTAATTTTCGCACGCAAATCATCAATCCCATCTTTTATTACATATAAATTATTCTGATTAGAATTTATACAGTGAAATAACACCACCAATTAATGATGATTCCGAAAGCTGAAATTTAATAAATTTATTTATTTAACATTTTATAAAAGAAGAAAACTTTAATATTAGTTACAATAACTGTCTTGTGAATGTACATTGTACCATCAGATGTCATAGATATACGAGAAAAATTTTATTTAGTATAATTTAATATCCAATAAAATGAAAATGAAATTAATTTTAATCCACGTTTAAAAAAAATATAAATTATATATTTGAAAGTTAATTAACCAAAAGTAAATATTTTTAAAATACAAAAAAAAAAATTTAGTTATAAAGGTATAAAAATAAACTTTGTAAATCACCTTACGGAACGGAACATATGATTCCGTAAGGTTGATTTTAATAGCCGATCATTATTATACTTTATATAATTTATAGCAGCAATGCAACTTTATATTATCGAGCTCGATGTATATACTAAAAATAAACTACAAATTTAGTTTTTATACTGAATAAGCTACAATAATATATTTTAATAACCGTCATTTTTAGAAATTTTGCGATTGATTTGATTTGTTGATCTAATTCTTAAAATGGAACCTTTATTTTCATTAGAACTGTTATTTTTTAAAAAAAAAATTTTAATAATGGCAAATATAATAAATATATATGTAATATGTAATTTACCATTAACAAATGACTTACCTATCTTGCAATATTGTAGAATAATAGAATTAATAAAATATATTAAACATACCTGCTTATATTATCATAAAATCACATGACAATATTATATTATGCAATAAGTATTGGACAATAATTTTTCGTTACAAAGCACTATAACTTATAATTACAATATTAGTTTTTTATTTTTTAAAAACATTTTTGCTGATTAGAAATTGTTTATTATAAAGTATAATTAAGATTTGGGAGAAATCAAAATAGTCATGTTAGTTATTGCTGAAACTAAAATATATTTGTCAAAAAAAAAGGTTTTTTTTTTTTAATTTAAGACTAAAAAATAAATATTAAATATAATTAAAAATATAAATAATATTGATTAAAATTAAATTTATATATACTGTATAGTTAACCCTCTCTACAATCATTTTCCTATACAATTATATCATATGGGAGCATTTCCAGTAAAATCACATTACGGATCATATGATTTACTATGCCTCATAACTTGATTTTACTGGAAACGTTCCCATATATATCCTTCATGATAAATATATTTTCAGTTCCTATTAACATTATATAAAAAACCTCTTCTATAATCATAATATTTTATAGTCATACCCTTTGAAACCAAAACTTTAATAATACTATAAACAAATCCTTTTATTATAGTTACTGTTTATTATAGTTATTAAAGATGCCTTTCTAAACTATTTTTAGAAAATTTGAGTTTTAAGATAATTAAGATTAAACTATTTATTTTTAATAAATATTTTTTTATCCAAACTTCTAATAGGTTTTCCTAAACTCAATTAAGTTTAATCAAGTTTTAGATTTTAAAAAAAATCATTCTAAAAGTTTCAAAAAAGTTTTTAAATTTTTAAGCAACTTGTTAAAATAGATTTCAAATAGTATTATTAATAGTCACAATTTTTATATTTGATTTGAAAGGTATTAATTATATATGAAGTTAAAATAAAAATCCAAAAAACAAAATATTTCAACTTTAAAAGTTAAAGTTGAAATAAAAGTTGAAATATCATATGATTTTTTATAAATAAAAAAACTAAAAAAATATATAAACTCAGTTAATATCATTCTGATTCTCATAATACAAATCATAGATAGAACATTGATCAATCAGGTACCTTTCTGATTGATCTCAGTAAATACTACAATCAATTATGAATCAATTAATACCATAATCATAATTATTAAATAGAATTATATAAATCAGTTTCCAACTTGATTTTATATTTATTTTAAAAATTTATTATAAGGCCTTTACAATAAAAAAAGAAAACTACCAGAAAAATAAAAAATTAGTTGATGCTAAATTTGAACATATTTCAGCCTAAAAATCATATTTAGCATATAAAAGTAAATTTGATTTTTCTCAACAGTTTTTTCCCTTTCTATTACAAAGGCCTCATATGTTAAATAATAACAATCAGTTTCAATTAATAATTAATTATCAATCAGTTTAATATCTGATTGATAATTATTATTCAATTAGAATTTCTGATTAGTAACAATTTGCTAACAAGTATCATTAATAAGATTTGTTAACAATCTATAATGAAATTCATTAATAATTCACTATAATAATTCGTTATAAATATTATTGAACTATTTATTATGAAATTTGTTATAACAAATTGTAATGTTTAAATAAATAATAACTAAAGATGGTTCCCATAATTATTTTTAAAAATTTTAACTAGTTGCAACTTAAGTTGCAACACTTTGAGTTACAACTATTTATGAATTTTTATATTAAAATAAATTTACAAGGAGTTGTAACCAAGTTGCAACTTCTTAATTATGGTATCCATATTTAATCATAACAAATTTCATTATAATGATTTATTTATAAACGAATTGTAACGAAATTCTTTAATTCGTTATGAAATTTATTGAACTATTCATTAAATTTATTATAATAAATTATTACAAAATTTATTATAACAAATTATTATGAAATTCATTATAACAAATTGTAACAAATTTTGTTATAATAATTTATTATACAAATTTCATTTAAATAAATCATAACGAATCATAATAAAATTTGTTAAATGATTCGTTAAGAATTTCATTAATGAAATTCGTTAATTAATGATAAATTTCATATTTGAAGATGATTTTTGTCATTTTGAAAATGAATTTCGCATTCAAGAGCAAAATTTCATTAATTTAAAGATGAATTTCATTTTGAAAGGGAAACTTTATCAATTCAAGATGAATTTTATCATTTCGTGATAAAATATCATATTTGATAACAATTTCATTTTTTATTAACTTTCATTATTATTTATTTACTATTAATCTTATATATTATAATAAAATATAAAATATATATATTTAACCTATTTTAGAAAATCAAATTCATATTTTTTTTTTCTTTTTTTAGAAACACTTTTTTTCTCAGTTTTCACTAATATTTTTTCTTTTTTTATAGTAATTATTTTTTCTTTTGAATAAGGTATAATAAGTGGTTTTTTAGGATTCTTTCAAAGATATTTTTTATTTTTTAATTATTTTTTCATCAAACTTTCTTTCTTTTGGATAAAATAAGTAGATTTTCTATGGTAAGTTGTAGATTTTTACTATTTTTTTTCTTTTTTTAATAGTAGTGGACTTTTTTTGCTTATTAGCTAAAATATGCTACAAATCAGAATTCTTTTGTAATTGTTTTTTGGATTTTACTTTTTTTTTATTTATTTTAGTTTAGGTGATTGAACTAAGACGTCATGACTAGAATCTATTAAACTATATATCAGTCCCAATCCTTGGGTCTTCGCTGATTCATGTCTATTGATAACCCACACTGGTAGAACTGGCCCAGATGTTGGCAAGTCAGCAAAATTAAGCCCTTATAGAGAATTTGATACCCCCTCTGGTTATCACCCCATCCAGAAATTATATATTACTATAGGACTGAGCAATCTATTATATCATATACCTTGCTAGGATATGCTTTTACTCAACTAATGCCGCAGGATTCATGGGATTATTACCATAAGATTTGCCTAAACGGTAAACTAGCGGGATGATGATCAAGTCATATCAATAAATATCTTAAGAATTAAGCCTAGCTTCAGACCCAATGATATACTCGATTAGACAATGCTACAGTGTGCAATGCAGTTTATTATTATCATTTAATCTAATTTACTAATTTCTGGTCAATCACTTCCTTAATTTATATACAATCTTATAATCATATACAGAAATAAGGACCCCGCTATATGAGACGTAAGACTGTATCCATTACAGACCAATTAGCGAAGGCTAAGTTTCTGTCAATCTCTAGCTTCATTTGCATTTACTTGTTCTAACGCTATACAGTATTTAGGTATAATCAACGTTGATCAATAGATCAATCAACCAGATTTGTACGCATGTTAGTACATACATTCATCATATTCAGTATATATAAAATTCTTATGAAAATCATCTAGTTTTATGTATTGGCTGATACCTGAACTGATAGCATATTGCTATAATAAACTTTAGCTTAATAGAAGACTCGCAGTTAAACTATTGAGCCAGGAACACTGATCCATTTTTTGGATTTTTTACTTTTTTTTTTTTTTTTTTTTTTGATGCGTTAGCAGGTAATGGAATCATAGTATATTAATACAACCTAAGCTGTGTGCTATGAGGTGACTACCTAAGGTCTCAACATAATTTTTCATATGAAGCAACCATTAACTTGCACCAACCCCGGAGGTTGCCATC
>CAMKVN010002125.1:0-14876 GCA_946474995.1 Funneliformis geosporum
GTTTTTTTGATAAAATGTTGTTTTTGTTTGTATCTGTTTTATTTGAGGAAGAGTTTGAAGCTTCTGAGTAGTTAACTAGAATGTTCCTTTTGTTTCGTTGATAATTATTTTTTGTTTGTTGTTTAGAAGAAGTAGTTCTAGTTATTGGCATAATTTTCGTTTTGTCGATCTTTTTTAGTAGACTGGACGTCTGTGGGAAAGATTTTTTTTTTTTTGATTTTGGATCAGCCCATCTCGAGATATTTGCGATTGTATTTCGAAATCCGGACTCCTTTATTTAAAGTAGAATTTATTGATTCATAATTTCGGCCGATAATACAATTGCAATTGTTTCGAGATTGGATTATCCAAAATCATTGAATGTTAGCTCATTAGATTCGTCTAGTCGCGGGTAATCGAATGGTAGTTGTTTCATACGAATCGGTGCGATATTGATCGAGTTCGTACGTCTTTTGTTTTTTTAATTTTTTCTATATATAAAAATCATGTGATATGACATCATTTCGACTATTTCGACTTTTCACCTACAATGGTCGAAATGATTTCGACCATTTCGACCATTTCGGATATCCAAAATGATCTATTTCGACTTCATGTATAATCTATATCACTAACAATATCATCATTAGATCATCACTAACGACATCATCAGATTCATTACCAATTACATTATCATCATCATTTTCACTATCTGATTCATCTAAGGAAGTTGATATTTTACAAGTTTTAAATGATTTTATAATCATTTCATTTGGAATATTTTCCCAAGCCTGATTAACCCATCCACAAACATCGGATAATTTAGCATGACGAAGATTACCTGCTGCAGTCATTCCGGCTCCTCCTCTTACCATCTATGAATGTCATTCTTTATGCAGATTGTCCTTGAAAGGCTTATTGATCATAACATCCAATAGTTGACATATACTAGTTAGACCACCAGGAATAACCGCTAAGTCAAAACTATAATCCTGAAATTTTTTCTTGATAGATTCTTCCAAATGGCCTCTAAAAGTATCATACACAATAATTGCTAGACCATTATTGATTAGATTTTTAATATAATTAACATAGTTTTTCATTAAATCGGTATCTATCCACCCATTTTGTTAAAACCAAACAAAAATACCAGATGGAATCTGTTCACCGCGTGGTAATTGTTTGCCCTTAAAAATACAAATTGACAGAAATTTGGTTCCATCTATATAATTTAAAATATTGTTTAATAAAAAAGTTTACCATAAAAAACCAGATTGCACCGATAACTACCCTTGAAAATATACCTACCTGCGGCACACGTCAAAATGACGGTAAATTAGTTTTATCATTTCTAGTTCCACAGATTTGAATTGTCTTTTTGCCTATTTGATCAATGGTATAGTTTCCCGCCATATCAAACCAGACGGGAGTTTCATCCATATTTAAAATGTTGGTCATTTCATAGGACTTTTTAGTTTAAAGTCAGATAATATATTGTTGAAAATTATTTAACAATTCATTGGTTTGTGCAGAAAGCTTTTGGGAAATTTTAGTATGCCGCCGCTGAGATAACCTGTATCTTTTCATAAAACTAGACATCCAACGGCTAGATATTTAAAAATCTACAGAATTGTCATAAATGCTTATTATTTTCAGTTTCCTTAGAATTTCCAACATTTTGATTTGTACAGTTGTATAAGAAACACCTAATTCTTTTTTCCTTTGTTCCATAATCCAATTGTAAAGTTTTTTTTCCGCTTCAGGAAAAAATTCTTTCCTTTCAGAACCAATTTTTTTAATATTTTAATTCTTTCAGACCATTTTTTGCTTGCTTTCATCCATTTACCAACCATACTACTATCAAGTTCAAAGTGTCTCGCAGCTTCATTTCTTCTATTTTTTATAGTATAATTGACAACATGTTGCTTTTTTTTCTATATTGCGGCAACATTTAATACTTTTAAAACGTTTAACTGCTCTTTTCTTTCATTGCAACGCCTTTTTTTTCATTATGGTATGTTATACAGAACAATTTAAAAAATCCAGTTTTTGAAAGTTCGCGTGATTTATATCACATTGACGCGTTGAATCTGTATTTTAAAATAAATTATATTACACGCAAATCACAAAAATTACGAAATTTTTTGGCGATCTAAATTTTATTAAAAATTGTCTGAAAATAAGAACCTCTATAGCAAAAAGGTGGCTTATTTTCAAAATAGTATGGTATTACTAAAATAAGAAAATCATAATATTTTCTTATGTAAAATTAACTTTTTTATACATGATTTATCTATTCTTAGTAATAATTTGTGCACATTTTATGTTGTGTAATATGTGTACACAAAAAATTAATGTGCATATATACATATTTTGTACATAGATTTTACACACTGAAAGAAAGAATAGTAAATTAATAAATCTATTTAAATAAATATCAACTAATTATTCTAATTCTAATTATTTCTATATTATTTAATAACTTATTTATTTTCAAAAATTATACTTTATTTTCTACTTCCAATAATTAAATACTGAAAAGTAATCAATAGTTAGATAAATGAAAATTAGAATAGTAAATAATAAAAAAGTAAAATCCTATCTTCAAATATATTTTTTAATAGATAATGAAAATAAGGTTGAAAGAATGTTACTAATGATACTATTTAAAATCTATTTTAACATATTACTTAAAAATTTAGAACCTTTTTCAAAACCTTTAGAATAACTTTTTTTCTTAAATCTAAAACTTAATTAAACTTAATTAAGTTTAGGAAAATCTATAAAAAGTTTTTTTTTAAAATGTGATAACTTTGCATAATCTTTATTAAATATAAGTAAAATATAAAAATTACAAAACAAGAAAAGAAAATACAAAAAATCCTAAATATTTTACTCTAAGTTAATATAAGTAAAATTTAACCTTGCATCTTTTTAGATTAATAATCCAATCAGAAGAAAAAAAAGTCAACAATCCAGAATGTGTGATCTGATTGCTACCTGTATAAAAATTTGTCCAGTCTTTATTATTTTTAAAGGATGAAATAAAGAAGAAAGAGATAGTTGAAAAAGAAGATATTAAAAGTTTAGGTAAAGATATTTATTATAAACAAATAGTTTAATTTTAATTATCTTAAAACTCAAACTTTCTAAAAATAGTTTAGGAAGATATCTTTAATATTAGTTAATAAATGGTATAAAAATTAAATAAATTAGTAAAAAAAGATAAAATATAAGCTGATGATATATATTTTACAAATAAAAATAGTTAAAAATTGAATTTTACAAATCTCTGCAATTTTAAAAAACAAGTAGCTGTTGATTGAGTTGATTGAAGATATGATAAAAATATAATAATAAAATAGTCAAACTGAAGTATATTTGTTATAAATAAAAGATCAGTATAAAAACTAAACTTAAAAATTTCAGAAATCTGATTATAAACAAATATAAAAAAAAAAAAATTGATTGTAAAAATCAGAATTTAAAATAAATGTTTGATCATATTTATTAAATAGAAATTTTAAAATTATAATATAAAAAATTTGTTTACAAAGTCATTAGATTCTATTCTTACAGCTAATTTCATAATTTGTAAACTACTAATAAATTGTGACTGAATGTGACTGAAAATATTTTATAATAAAATTACTATAAAATATTGCGACTGAATGTGACTGAAAAATTATTAATGGTCCATGAATTATGAAATTAGCTATAATGTAAATAAAAAATGTATATTAATATATATAAATTTTTATATATAAAGTAAAATTGTAATCTGAATATAAGTTTTATATTTTAAAATTTCTGATATTTAAAGTAATATTAAAAAAGTTCAAAAATAATTTTTTTATTCAAAATAAATCTTGAATCTATGAAGTTGATTAATATATTTTCATTGATTATAAAAATAATTTTAGCTATTTTACATAAAGAACAGATTTTTACAATTTTTAATAATTATATAAAAATGTATTAATGTTAAATTTGAATAATATGGGAGCTTTGCTATTAAAAATATGTTTTAGAGACCTTTCAACAAAAAATGAGATTTTGATTCATATTACATATAGTATACTAAATGAACTTTATTTGGTTAAATTTTTAGAGTCTATTAGCTTATTAATAAAGCAAGTAATTAAGGCTAGCAAAAATGCTTAAAATTAGTATAATATTATTCAAAAAATTTAAAATTAGATTTTTATGTAAATTTTAGACATACTTTGGAAAAAATAATTATTATATAATATTACCTTATTAATTGATTCGACCTAATATATATATTTTTAATATTTTTAGTACAATTTTTTATTGGACAAGTATGTTTATTGTGACATAACTATTTTTTGATTATCATTTAACTCAAAATCAATTTATAGTCTCAGAACCTACTTTTAATAGCAAATTTAGTATATAAAAGTAAAATTAATTTTTTCTAGCAGTTTTTATCTTTTCTATTATAAAAATAAAAATCCTATATGATTTACTATTTTTATAATAATATTAAGTACTAATTCACAGGTTGTCAATTAATAATTTTAATTAACTTATATAAATCTAATTTAAAATTTTAGAAATATATCAATTCTGATTGATTTAATTTGATTTTTTTAAATTAAATTGAATTAATTCAAAAATTTATAATATTTAACTTAAATTAAATTAATTATTTTAATTCAATATAAGCTATTTATTTATAAAATTATAAAATCAAATTGCTTATATTAATATTACTATTTAAAATCTATTTTAATATATTGAAATTGCATAAAAATTTACGAATCTTTAAATAAATTTTTCTTAAATCTAATACTTGATTAAACTTTATTAATTTAAAAATTGATTAGAAATGTTATTTATTATAAAGAAATAATTTAATCTCAAATTCAAAAATTGTTTAAAAATAATTTAGAGTATTATCTTTATTTAAAACTATATATTTATTATATATAATTTATTTAAATTTTTAAATAAGATAAATTTGTAACATATTATTAAATTTATTTTAAATATGAATATTTTATAGTAAAAAAATATATAATTTCAAAAAAATTAAAATTCTAATTTATATGTTAAATATAATTTTTTTAATAAAATAAGTTTAGATTTATGCAAAAAATTATTGTGATCCTAACATAATAATGTAATAATTAATAAAAATTTTTGTTTAATTAGAATTTCTTATTTTTTAATCTTAAAATATTTTCTAAAGAATTACAAATTTCAAGGCTAATTACTAATAAATATCAAACTTTTAATAAAACAAATGATATTTATAATAGTAATATTAATTTAATAAATTTTTTTTTAAATTTCATATCTTCTACTGTAAAGTATCAATATAAATAAACTTTATAAAAATATTAAATATATATTATTATAATTGGTAATATTTTTTAAAACTCAAATTCTATATTTTAACTTTATTAAATTAATTTAATTCATAATTAAACCTAGTTTAATTAATAGTAAAAACCATTAAATCTAGTTTAGTTAAACTGAAACCAATTAATTTTCTGTAGTTCAGAATAGCATTTTCATATGTAATATATAATTAAACTAAATAATTATATAAACTATTTTTTTAATACTTTTGTAATAAAATTATTTATATTTAAAGTTTTTGATTTGAAATTATAATTAGAATAAATATATAAATATATATTAAAATTATTTTATTATAAAACTTAATTATATTAAACATTATTTTATTGGATTTGTATTAATTCATTTTTACAAAAATTGCTCTAACCTAGTAGCAAAAAAGGATATACTAATATTTATTAAAAAGCGAAAAAAGGTTGCCAATAATACGGGATAAAGCGAACAATACGCAGCAATTTGTTACACACAGAGTTTTTACTGCAATACCGCAACAATAATTCAAGTCGTGCTTATATATATATATATACATATTTTTTAGATAATCCTCTAAGGAAAAGAGTTAAGAAATCTGGGTTGGAAAAATCAAAGTGGTCTTTTTTCGTTTCTGTTCCCATTTAATTATTTGTTTTTACTTTTGAGTTCTTTTTTATTGCATCTTCCCCCTTTTCTCATGGACGAGAACAAGTCACTACCTCTCCATGTTACAGGAATACTCATTTATCGTATACAAAGACAAGTTGAATTTTTATTTTTAAACGATACTTTTTCTCACAAAAAACATTGGACCGCACCGAAGGGTACAGTAATTCGTCAAGAAGACGAAGTAAAGTGAGTCTTATATTTATTTTAATAATGGTTTAAAACTTGACTTTTTTTAAATCTTCTACGCGCGTTATCTTAGAATTTTTTCCACGCATTTTCACGTTGAACTGATCTTTTCCCTAATTTAATAAAGTTCCTCTTTAATTTTCTTCAAGACGATTCGAAATGATTTCTCTCAAAAAGATTTGATCTGTAAAAATTTTAAATATTAAGTTACTAAATTTATTAATTTAGATGCGCTCTTCGTAATACTATTGAAATAACTGGTCTTTCCGTAAAAGATTTAAGAATAGAAGAAGATTTTAGAGCTGAAATAACTTATCTTTCCGGAACGCGGTAATTATTTATCTTTATAAACTGATAAAACTAAATAAAATAAGGAATATTGAATAAATTTTTACACGATGATTTATATCAGACCCAAACGAGTTGTTTATTATCTTGCACAAGTATCAGATCATGCTCGCGTTTATACTACTGGTGAAGGTCTTAATATCGCGTGGCTATCTATTAATAATGCCATGGAAAAGGCATTATATAAAAGCATGCAAGATGTTATCAAAAAAGCAACAATTTTTATTGAAAACAATAAACCTCCTAAGAATACTGAATCTTTACAAAGGTCTAGAATTGATAAACATCAAATCACCGGCGATAGGTTAGATCATAAAATGAAAAATTTAAATTTGGCTTTACCTTTAGATTCTCAACGTCAAGCAATGTCTGAACAAAGACTTAAGCTTGTACGTAAACAACAACGTCAAAATCAGAATCAATCCGAAAAGAATAGTGGAATTGTAAATGGAAATGGAAATAATGGTGGTAATGGACCAAATAATGGATTCGCATCACCACTTCACTCCCCTGTTATGCAATTTGAAAACCCACTTTATAAAACAAGATTGTGTGAGCGTTTTGAAACTGAAGGGTATTGTCCATATGGTCCCAAATGCACTTTTGCTCATGGCACCGTTGAATTAAGAGAAAGACCGGCAAATGCAGAGGAGAAGATTGATACGCCTCCTACTGCAAAAGATGGCCCTGATAATCCTTTATATAAAACTCGTTTATGTGAAAGATTTATGAAAGAAAGTTTTTGTCAGTATGGGCCTAAGTGTAATTTTGCGCATGGGGAACATGAATTAAGGGATAGACCAAATAATCCCGCCACGAGTAATCCTCGTGGAGGAGATAATGGTGGTGAACGCCAATCTCCTGAACCTCATCGTTCTATTACTAATCAACAACATTCTTCTCAACATCAATCTGAACAACATCATCATGGTCGTTATCAGCATCCACATCATCAAGCGCGTCTTAATGGTAGTAATAATATCGAACCTGAAAGGAGGACTGTTCCCGTAAGTCCCGGAATTGGAGGAGGATTTCGTTCTGAAATCCAGAATGGTATTTTAGGACGTATTCCGATTATTGCGAATTCTGATTCGCATTCTAAAGTACATAACAGGTAATTCATTACATATAAATTTTTATTTTTTTTTTAAAAAGGGGAGGTTAACATAATTAATTATAATATAATCAATCTCGTAAGTTGCAAGGTTAATTAATGTGTAATATAATGTTCAATTATCATCTTAATTAGATGTATATTTGTAATATATCATACTTATTGTATTATGTATGACAGGCATCAAAGCCTATCACATGTAATTACTATAATATACTTCTTAAGACTATTTGTCGTTCTGTCTTTTTAGTGCTCATGTAGAAGAATCAAAACCCGAAACGCTTGAAGAAGATAAAAAAGTGGAAAGATTTCCTGAAGAAAATAGAGAGGAAGATGAACACGAGTCCAAAGAAAAACATAATGAATCGAAAGAAAATGATGAACATCGTGAGTTAAAGGATAGTAAGGATTTATCCGTTACCCCTTCCACGGTGTCTTGTAAACCCATAAGCGGCTCTAAACGTCGTTCTGGAAAAGATATTATCAGTGTGGATGAAAAGGTGATTTATTTGTATAAATGTTTTCAATTACAATTATAAAATACTTACTCTTTCACTTATTAATATAGCCATGGATGCAAGTTGTTGAACTGTCTAATGTTGAACTAGAACAACTAGGAAAGATGTAAATATATATAGATAGTTGGTTATTTCTCTTTTCTATGAATTAAGTTTAACAAATGCTTTCTCTTAACTATATCTTAGTAAAAAGGTAGATCATGCACCTTCATCCGATAGTAAACGCTCTCATGATGATATTATTATTGCAGATTTGAAAAAATTTTTTGTTCAATCAAGAGAACAAAATAAATCAATATCAGATGAAATTAAAGAAATTACATTAATTGAAACAAGAAAAGATTTATCCAAATTTCAATTATTTAATGTTTTACTTCCAAGTATGTATGATGATATTTCATGGGATGTTGTTAATAAAGATTTAGTACAAAAAGAAAAATTATTTAAAACGGTATGAATTCCTTTTAGTTATCGCAATATTTTCTATGAATTTTATTATTAATATTTATTAACATATATTTATATATTTTATATACTTTTAAGTTTATTCGAGGAAGCCAAGATCAAGTTACATTTTTAAGATCATGGGAAAAATATTTAAATACACGTAATGTTAAATTATTATCGAAGGCTGCTTTACTTTTTAAATCTTTTTATGATAAAGATTATGTTGAAGAAGATTCTGTATTGGAATGGTATAATCAAGCTAAGGATACTAGCGATGTAAAGAAAAGATGTGCTGTATTTGTTGAATGGTTAAAAAATGCTGAAGAAGAAGATTAAGGGAAATATTTTTGTTCTTTATTTGTTAATTAGTTTATTTTTTTTCTCATGGAGAAACTCAATTATTATTACAATTATTATTATTTATTAATAACATTATTAAATTTATATTTTAACTTCATTATATATTTAATTTATTTTTTTTTGTTGTGAATTTATGTATTCCTTTGTGTTTACCATCAAGTGGATGAATTGTAGATTTCCACGATAAGCAATTACACGTGTTTCTTCCCCCTAAAAAATAAATTAATAAATAATTTATACATTATCTAATTCATCACATTTTATTGTTCTACTAATTACTAAATAATCATTCAAATATATTCTATTTTTAATTTTTTTATTTACAATTACGTAAAATTAAGAAAGTGTTAATTACATATTAAATTTATTTTAAATTTTTTTTTTTCATTTTGCTAATTAATCTAATGTTATTAAATTTATAGGATAAAATTTTATAAATGTTATTTTGAAATATTACCTAATATACAATATCCATAACAATCCTAGAAGTCTTATCATTTCTAATAAATCTTTTAAGAAATGAGTTCATAATACCAACATTTTCAATCTTCATATACGCCATCCCTAGCAGCACGCCATAATTCATCGTGTATAATTTTGATTTCTTTCTCTAAATGCGAATATTTGTGCATTAGTTTATTGGCGGAGGAACCTTCTCCAAATTGCTTCTCGATCTCCCTTAAAGTCTCTTGCGCGAATCCCTTTTTTATTGAATTTAAGAAACTATTATAGGAATTTTCGAATCCAACTAGATCCTCAAAGACCTTTTGGATTTCGTTTTCCATATCTTCACAAAATTTTCGTGCATGCTTAAAATCTTTAAATGTATTTATTGTTTGTCCAGGCTTCCACTCTGATGATGATACCGATTGTCCATTTTTTTTACTTCTTCCTTTATCTTTCTCTTTCTTGCTAGAAGAAGAATTAGTTCCTTCAGACATTGATTGTTGTTCATTATCATGCTTAATAGTAACAGATGGTACAGCAGACTTAGGAGCTGCTGAAGTTTTGATTGTGGAAGTGTAGGTCTTTGTATTTCGCGATGTCTTATTTGGAACACCAGCAGGTCTTCCCCTCTTTCCTCGAGTAGCTGTCGTTGACTGCGCAGGAGGCACATTTACTTTTTGTGCGTCAAATGCTATAGTTTTCGCACCTCGACCACGTGTTGATTTTCCACCTCTGGTAGTTTTTCCGCCTCGAGTCGTGTTACTTCCTCGAGCGGAAGTGTTCGATGCTGTTGATTCGGTAACATTATCATCATCGACTACTTCTGGGATTATCCTGGGTCTACCACCCCTTGCCTTGCCACGAACTGCTTTACCGCCGCGAGCTGACTTTGTATCATTTGAAGGCTGCGGCGCAGCTCTGCTGTGAACAAAAGTCGTCGGTGGAGAATGTATTGCTTGCTGGACCTTTATTGAAGATCCAGCGTTATTCTTTTGACGTTTGGACTTTGCCTTTACTTCTTCAGGAATCTCATCGAAATCGAGAACTCGTACTCTAATTAATAATCGATTTGAAATAAAATGAATTAATAATAAATAATGGAATAGAAAATGGTTGATAAGTCAATTACTTACTTTCGTTTTTCCTTTGATTCTTTCTCATAACTTGCCTTTAATAATTTTTTTGCATCGCGTTCTTTCTTGACGGCGTTATGTGATTCGGCCGTATTTTTAGCGTACCTAACAACCTTGCCAACCAGCCCGACGCTGTTTTCATTTCTGAAGAAAGCCATCTCAGACTTCTTATTATATCGAGAAAGATCTAATTGTATCTTCTCGCTTTCCCCGGTGTCAATTTCCTATTTAAAAGTTTCAAGCATAAAAATTAATAAAATAAAATAAGCATCACAGATTATGAATCGTATAAATTGAAAATACCATTTTGTCAGATATGTTTATTTTCATATGGGCACCCTTGGCATTTGCTGTCATCAACTTCATGAAAACCGCATTTGATAAAGTTACTTTGTAAACCTTCTTTTCACCATCAGACGGCAATACAGGCCATGGAACGTTAGATATAGATGGTAAAGGTGGAGTATCTTTCTTTTCACTTCTTTTCTTCGAGGCAGTTTTTTCTGCACCGCCATCCTTAATGCGGAATAATGGGTCCCTTCCTTTTCCACGATTCGTTGGACCCGCACGAGCTACTACCGCACTTCTATTTGGCGAAGCACCTCTTACGCGAGCGCCCGCTGTGCTTCTAACGGGTGAAGCACCATCATGAGTTGACAGTGTGCCTCTAGAAGTTGAAGCAGCACCACGACCCGAAACGCCACCACGATGTTTACCTCCACGGGTTGTTCCTCCACGAATTAAATTAACCTTCTCCATTATAAAAAAAAGAAAAAAAATCTATTTTTGCTACCTCATTCAGATTTTAAATAGAATAATAAAGAAACTAGTTTTTTATGTTCGTAGATTAGGAACTTTTTTAAAAAAAAACTTGATAAAGAAAGGGTTTTGAATTAGTTTTTTTAGGGTTATATGGTTTTCTTGATAAATTAAATGATTATTATTATAAATTTATTTTATCATAATAATTTCTTTAAAAAACAAAAAAATTCTTTTATTAATTAAATTCATATATATTTAATTTTAAATGCTAGTTAAACTTTAGCAGCACAGCAGAAAGAATTTTTTGGGGGCCGATTTGATGGTAAGAATTATAATATAAGAGTTCGCTTTTTTAATTTAATCATAATTAACTATATATAAAATTATTTTAACCTCCCTACCTAGAAAATAGATCATTAATAGCGTAGTATAAATGGCGCAGTATTGATCGACATTGTTAACATATATAGCATTTAAAGTAGATAAAGATAATTTTTTTCTTCGTAGTCGCCGGGTATAAAAAAAAAAAAAAAAAAAAAAAAATTTTTTTTTAATCAAAAGTAATTTTATTCAAAAATGTCAACCATGTCAGAACAATATGAAGGTGCTATAGGAATCGACTTAGGGACTACCTATTCGTGCGTTGCTGTGTGGGAAATCGAACGCGTGGGTAAGTAGTAATAGTCTGAAAAAAAAAAAAAAATTGTATTATAAATATTGGATAATTCACTCTCCATCGTTATTTGTAGAAATTATTGCTAATGAACAAGGGAACCGTACAACGCCTTCATACGTTGCCTTTGCCGATTCTGAACGTCTTATTGGAGACGCTGCTAAAAACCAGGCGGCTATGAATCCTAAGAATACAGTATTTGACGCGAAACGTTTAATAGGTCGACGTTTTGATGATCCAGAAGTAAAATCCGATATCAAACATTGGCCTTTTACTGTTATTGAAAAAGATGGTTCTCCTTTGATTCAAGTTGAATATCAAGGCGAGACGAAAAACTTTACCCCACAAGAAATATCATCAATGGTATTAACTCGTATGAAGGTATAATTAATTTACTTTATGTATATATAATAAATCAAATTTTATGAATAATCTTTCATGATTTAAAATATTTGATTTACAGGAAATTGCTGAAGGAAAGCTAGGGAAGAAGGTTAAGAAAGCTGTTATTACCGTTCCAGCTTATTTCAATGATTCTCAACGTCTCGCCACCAAGGATGCCGGGAAAATTGCAGGGTTAGATGTACTTCGAATTATAAATGAACCAACTGCTGCAGCTATTGCTTATGGACTTGATTCTAAAGAAACAAAAGAAAAGAATGTTTTGATTTTTGATTTAGGCGGTGGCACTTTTGATGTATCTCTTTTGAATATATCTGGTGGAGTTTTTGCTGTAAAAGCAACCGCAGGAGATACTCATTTGGGTGGTGAAGATTTTGATAATAATCTCCTTGAATACTTTAAAGGGGAATTTAAGCGTAAACATAAGTGCGATATTTCAGGTGATGCACGTGCTATACGTCGTTTAAGAACTGCTTGTGAAAGAGCAAAACGTACTTTATCTTCACTTACCCAAACCGCTGTTGAAGTTGATTCACTTTATGAAGGGATTGACTTTCAAGCTAATATTACTCGTGCTAGATTTGAGGATTTAAATTCTTCTCAATTCAATTCTACATTAGAACCCGTTCGTAAAGTTTTGAAAGATGCAAAAATGGAAAAGAAAGATATAAATGAAATTGTTCTTGTTGGTGGTTCTACTCGTATTCCAAAAATAACATCATTACTTCAAGATTTTTTTGACGGAAAAGAATTGAATAAATCAATTAATCCGGATGAAGCTGTTGCTTATGGAGCCGCTGTACAAGCTGCTCTTTTAACAAATCAAGCTGATAACGAAAAAACCCAAGACCTCTTACTTTTAGATGTAGTACCACTTAGTTTAGGTGTCGAGACTCAAGGTGGAGTTATGGCAGTAGTCGTACCTCGAAATACACCTATTCCAACTATAAAGAAAAAAATTTTTACAACAGCGGAAGATGGTCAAACTATCGTTGAATTTCCTGTTTATGAAGGAGAAAGACCAATGTGTCATGATAATAATTTATTAGGAGCTTTTGAATTGTCAGGAATACCTCCAATGCCTCGTGGAGAAGCTGAACTTGAGTGTACCTTTGATATTAATGCTGATGGTATTCTTAAAGTCACAGCAAAGGATAAAGCAACTGGACGTAAAGCTAATATTACAATCTCAAATTCGGCTGGGCGATTATCAGCTGCTGATATCGAACGTATGGTTGCGGAATCAGAAAAATTCAAGGAGGAAGATCAAAAGAGTCAAGAACGTGTAGAAGCGAAGCAAGAACTTGAAAATTATGTTTATCAAGTATGTATATAATTATATATTTTTATTTTTCTCATTATAATTGATTTTTTTTCTCTTCTTTTGTTTAGATTGATAACACCCTTAATGAACCAAGTGTCGCGTTGAAATTGAAACGTAATGATAAAGAATCCATTGAGAATGCTCTTTCAGGTTTTAATTCTTTTTGACTTTATTATGAAATTTTTAATGTTTTTATTTATATTAATTATTCTGGCATCTTTTATAGAGGCACATGAATTCCTTGATAATGCCAATAGTTCGGCAATCACTAAGGAAGATATTAATGCTACAAAAAAGAAATTACAACGTAGCGTTACCCGCGCGTTCGCTTCACTTAATCGTTAAATATTTTTCTCCAAGTTCCCTCTTATATAATGAAAAACAAATGTATTTTTCTATTGTAAAATGAAATTATGTATATTTTCATTCTAAAAAAACATATAATCTCTTTAAATACATTTCATCAAAGGCTTCCATTTGCAAAGCCGAACAATTGATTTTGGGGTATATAGACATAATGCATAATATTATAATATATAGATCAATATTTTATTGGTTAACAAATAAAAAATTGAACTTAAAATTATTTTATTTGAAAAATAAATAATAGTATTAAAGATTTATAAACGTTCATGTTATCAAATATAATAAAATTTGATAAATTATATACTAAAGATAGACATTTCATAATTTCTAAATGGAGAAATAATTATTCAGTACTAGTAATTATTACAATTAATAATTTTATTCAAAACCTATTTTAATGTGTAGCTTAAAAATTTAGAAACTTTTCAAAACCTATTAATGCAATTTAATACATTGAATTCATCTAAGTTGCAAGAATTTGAATAGTAGCGTTTTATAGGAATTAAAGTAATATTAAATAAGATAATTTGTTTTATTTTTTTATTTTTTATATATAAAGTATATAAAAATCATATAATATATAACATTATTTTGACTACTCTAATTTTTATTTTAACTTATAATCTCCAAAATTGAAATATTTAATTTTGGAATTTTAGCATACAGTCACACCTCGATATAACGAAGTTGCCGATCCAGCTGATCAGGATTTCGTTATAAGAATCTTCGTTATAGCGTTAACGAATTATTCGTTATAGTAGATGATTACTGATTTCATTACACAAAT